>JBBJLR010000153.1:11808251-11820964 GCA_037577145.1 Brachypetersius gabonensis
TGTGTGTGTGTGTGTGTGTGTGTGTGTGTGTGTGTGTGTGTGTGTGTGTGTGTGTGTGTGTGAGAGAGAGATTATAGAACTGTGTGATCTGTTGAATAAGAAATGGGAAATGTTATTTGTAGGAAATCATATGATTGTTGTCTTTGTATTTTATTGATGTTTTTATATTGAAAAATAAATGAGTGATTGCAACAGTTATGGTGTTAGTGTTTTCTCTTTAAGCGGACTGTCTCACATGCAGTATGATGCTAGTTTTAGTATGTAGACTGGACATCATCTTCAGAACAAATTCTATTAGTTAAAATAAGAGCTCACATTTCCCAATAATCATCATATATCTGATTTATGCATCTTAAGAAAGATTTCATTAGGCATTGCCCTGTCACTGCAACATGTGTGAAGTAATGCACATTTTGGAATATGTAGTGAAATGGAGACTGCTGTCATTTTAGGATTCATTTTTAATTCTAGATTACATACTAAATGATGAACGGGATCATTAGAATAAATTCTTATGAACAGGTCTGAATATAACATATGTATGTAGTATTTTCTGAGTATACCATGAGTGAGTAAAATTAATGCACAAACATGACTAGAGGAACTATTGAAATAGCAGACTAGTAGAATGCAGACACAAAATCTGTTCTGGAAAAAAAAAAAGGTTGCACATGTTGAATATAATGAGCACAAATATGGGCACCCATGGAGTTGAACCTCTATAGAGTAAAGAAGGCGGCTAGGCCCCTTGGTATAACTCCTTTGTTCTAGGAGTAATGTTAATGATACAGCATACAAATACAGTACATGCTTTAAATGCTTTCAGACTTCGTATTAATGTCCGTGGTTTTGGAATGGGATATCAAGTCAATTCGTACATGTGTTGTGCTGCGGTGTCCACACACAGTTGGCCATATAGCTTATGTATGTAAACAGTGGTAACATGCCAAAATAAATGCAGTTGATTTGCCTTCACATTACTCTATGTATTTTTTTCTTTTCCCAGTGTGAAGTAAACAAAGGCCAAACGAGATTAAATGATCACATTTTATAACATTTATTTGTGCAAAACCATGGCATAAAAATAACCACAGAATTTGATATATTATGCAATACAGTATATTTCACTGATTTGCAAAGAAGTGTATCTAAAGTTACATCTAAATCCCAGCATTGTCAACTAGTCTACAAGCTGTCCACGGCCTCTGTGTAAATATAGCCCACTATAAATAGCCAAATACATATTACACACCGCTACACCCAGCACAGCGACCAGACCCTCAACAAAATAAGCCACTCTGTTCACCACAAGTCTACTGTACTCGACTTGTTAAGGTATTTAAAGCAGAACTTTTAGGGAGCATGTAGTCTTTCTATGTATGTATGTATTTGGTAAGATTAATATTAGATACACATTATAGCTCACAGAGACCGTAGTATGATAGTTCAAGTTCGTTTGTTGTAATCCAGTGTTGATACTTCCATATTATCTCTTGCTGTGTTGCTTTTTAGAATGGGGGACTTTCAGCAGTTTGATCAAGACTTCTACCAGACTGAGTATTACATTGATAATCAAGGGCAAGAGGCCTGCGGCTATGACCCTGCATATATCAGCCCAGAGTACAACAGTGTGTAAGTTACTAATAACCAGTATATTCTTTACAAATTAATGCAGTGATTGATGGGTACTTCTGTGCTAGAATTCACCCCCCAAATAATAAATGTGGTGGATCCTTTCCACTGTTCTACGTGTTCCCAACTCTGGCCCTGCAATATACCTGTCTGGAACGTTATAGTGTCTCTAATGCTCTTACAGCCACTGCATCTAAAGAATATGTTGGTAGTATACTGGATTAGGTGTGTTGGAGATGTAAAATGTGCAGGGATGAGGAACCATTGCATTGATGAATGATCAACTGTGGAAAACAAAAGATGCTAAATATAGTAATCTTCATGGTACATGTACTTCATAAACTGCAAAGGTATGTGGCAAATTTATGTGAGTTACTGCAAAAAACATCATTTCTTAAATGAAAATTTTAGTACTTACAATTTCAGAATATACTGTTTATTCCTTTGTCCATATAGCATGTAAATAATATCTTGAAGCAATTTAAACTAAGACTGATTTCAGTGTTTTTGTGATTTCATGAAAACCAACCACACATACACAAACTGATTCAGTCGACTCATCAGGTTAGTCCAGGTCATTCATCAACTGCTTTTTGACTGTAACACAACAAGGGTCATCTGATCAGAAGACAGGTCTATCTTAAAAGCATGGTAACAAAACGAGCCTGTTTAATTTCTTAGAGATAAGCAGAGGATGGAAAAAGGTACATTTATAAATGAATGGGTACATAAACCTACAAAGACATAACACAATAATCCAAAAAGAATTAGAGAATGGGCCCTTCAGATATAATTATGAAGTAACCGTGAGCAGTTGTGTACCATATGATTGGCAGAGATGATGTGGCTCCTTGCTATCCTGCACCAATGGAGACACCCTACACAGGGCAGATATATCAGCCAACAGATCCTCCTGAGGCTGCTGAGAACACTGACTCCTTTGAAGAGGAACCCCCGCTGTTAGAGGGTAAAGAACATTGTTGTTATGACAAAATGTTTTTGAGAATTATTTATTTTAAGGGTAAGAAGCTTACTTTGAATTACTATGAAGCAGAATCAATGAAGAAGGGAAATTACTGTGTGTACCTCATCAGAGCTGGGCATTAACTTTGAGCACATCTGGCAGAAGACTCTGACTGTGTTGAACCCTCTGAAGCCAGCGGATGGCAGCATCATGAATGAGACAGACTTAACTGGTCCTGTGCTTTTCTGCATCACTTTGGGCGTCACTCTTTTAATGGTATAAAGCACACATTGCATCATTACATCGGTTCTGGTCTGGAAGGCTGGAGCTCTGTACAGTTTTGTGATCTCTCTGTTCTAAATTAATATTTAAACCTGGTCATTTGTAGAAGAGTTTGTAGAAGTATGTGTTGGAGTAGGGAAATCACCAAATTGTGCTTGATCTTGACCTTGTATTAGCATTGATTTTGGCAAGTATTGATGTAGCTGTTTCTTTCAGTTTGTGTGTGCTCTCTCTTTACAGGCAGGGAAGGCTCATTTTGGCTACGTGTACGGTATCAGTGCACTGGGTTGCATTGGTATGTACATGCTCCTGAATCTAATGAGTGTATACACCATATCATATGGATGTGTGGCCAGTGTATTAGGATACTGCCTGCTGCCCATGGTGACTCTCTCTGCTTTTGCTGTTTTTTATTCCCTACAGTAAGTATCTGCAACCACAACAGCAGTTACCAAAACATGTCCATCTCTATGCTGTCCTAACATAGACATATATTTCATAACTTTACAGCGAAAAGAAAACAAAACCTCAACTTTGGATGTACCCACATTATATTTCAAGTCATTTCTACTGGATTGCATTTACACTGGTTCATTCCTCATAAAATGTTCACAAAATTAAATAGGCAGCTGTTGTGCTCTAGTGACGTAGAAAAGTGGTTCCCAACACTGGTCCTGAAGTTCTTTTTTTTTTTTAGCTAAAATTAGTTTTCTGTTCTACTCCTTAACAAGCATTTGCTGAGTTGAAGTGGGTGTGAGAGAGCAAAGATTACACCTAAAATGTGAGGACGGGGGCCTTCAGTCCCACGGTTGGATCCCACTAAAGTGTAGAAAAATAACTGATATTCAGAAGCTGAAAGTAAACCATCTGCACAAATGATCAACCACAGCAACTGCAGCTCTCCCACACTTTCTAAGTACTCAGCATTTATGCTAATGCTTCTTAATGAAACAAAAGGAAACCATCTGGATTTTCCAGATTCTTGGCTGTTTTTAATAAAGTCATTTCTGTTGTGTGTCCAGAGGACTGTTGGGCACATTGCTGGCCTTGCTTGTGATTGGCTGGTGCAGTCTGTCAGCCGCTAAAATCTTTAGCTCGACTCTGGATATGGCTGGGCAGCAGCTGCTTGTGGCTTACCCTTGTGCTCTGCTGTATGGAGTCTTCGCCCTGCTCACCGTCTTCTGATCGGCCACATGAAGAAAGTTCAGGACACATCAGCAAGACCACCCATCAGTGGTTAAGTGTAAATATCAGGAAAACCTCAGTATACATGAATTTGGAAATAAATTACAATAAGAGAATGGATGCCATTTGGAAACACCAGTTCAACAAGTCCATTCTGCAAATGAGCAAATTCATTATAAGAAAAAAGAAACTGACCAAATTCAACAAGCTTTCTTGCTGAGACATAGTGTATTGAGTGTATTAATATTATCACAGAACAAAATAATAATCCCAAACATAATCAGTCTTAGTGTCTGATGAAGTGTACTATTCAGTAGCTTAAACTTGGAATATGTATTCAAGCTTTGTCTTATCCAACATCTTAGGAGTTGCTATGCTTACTGAAGGTTCTGAACAAGAACAGATTGTTTGACAGATTGTTTCACGGTCCCATTTTCTGCTCCATTAGATCAAATTTGATCAATTTTATCTCTTTTTCTGGTGCACTGTTAAATGAATTAGAATCAGAATGCTGATTATAATACAATTCTGGTTGATTGCAGATCATTCAGAGACACATTTGTAGTAGAGAAAGAGAGGCTTTGTGTTATTCTTTTAAGTTTCTGACTGATTACTTAAAGGTCATACTTATGAACCTACCAGGTTTGCATACAACTCACTGGTTATACTCAATGGTGAGATAACTGGAAGTCTTAATTGGACACCCTATTCTGCTTCCTATGTATAGAGAGCAGTAGTGAGTAAACAACAGAGGTGGAAAAAGTACAAGGGAGACACAAAGTGAAGTATGTGTAATGTGTCAAAACCTAACTCTGTTAAAAACAGTATAAAGTCAAAAATCAATTAAAAGTGGAAGCCAAACATATAGTAAAAAGTGTTTTCTGTTTGATAAGTGCTGTGTGTGATGAAGTCCTCACACAAATTATATATAAACTTGGTTGGATGTTTTTATAAAAACAATGCATTAAAATGTGCAGCAACTTGACTATTTTATTAATAGTATTAATAAAAACATTTAATGGGAAAATTGTATGTTATGAGGTATAAAGTTGAAACTGTATAAAAGTGTTCCATTTCAGAGATATTCAAAAACAATACCGATTTTCCAAATATTCTTAAGTACAAAATCCAACCCTTTTCCACCCCAACAAACAAACAGATCACAAAAATGTTCTCTTTTTTTGGCACTAGGGCCCATTAAGATCCATATAGCGGATCTTAATGGGTCCTATTAAGATCCGCTATATGGATGTTTATTTAATGTTTATTGCCTATGATGTTTAATGTTTATTGTGTAACATTTAATCTATGTTAAACTGTAATATTGTCATACACAGTATGTAGGAGTATAGACACTGTCTGTATTTTGTTTACTGGGTGTTTGCTGTCTAGAAAAAAAACACGTCTGGTATTTTTTATAGTTTATGAAGTGCCAATGTACGGTAGTGTATTAAACCAGCAAAAACTTTCTTATTTCTTCCATGATTTTAATTTTAATATGTCACTGTGTTATCAAAATAAAAAATGTTTATGAATGCATGGCTGTCTTGCCCTTACAAAAGTCCCAATGCCCTTGACATGACTTTTAACCTTACTATAGGGCTATAGGGTGAGATGTCGTGTACCTGGAGTCTGTCAGGTACTTCTTAAACATGAACTGCTGATATGTGAGATAACCCCTCTCTCTCTCTTGCTCTAGCTCTTGCTCTCTCTCTCTCTCTTTCTCTCTCTGAACAAATACTGAATTATGCAGGAGAAAATGAGCTGTTTGACCTTCTGATCTTATTCATAATTTAACTTATACATGTAGAGTTGCATGTGCATCAAAATATCCTTACAAGTTTCCTTGTAGATTTATTACAAGCATTGACTTCAGACTGTACAAAAATTATGCTTAAAAAAAACTATTAACTGCCTGTTTTGTGTACACTTTATAAAATTAGTTTCCAAAGAAAGAAATGAATATACTGATCTCATAAGAAACAATTTGCTTATTGTTAAAGATTCAAAATACGTTTTACAACAAAACAGGTTTTTTTTAAACATTGCAGATATTATCCTGTAGCTCGTGGCTGTTTAGTTATTGTAAAAGTTCATATTGGAGTTAGAGCAATACTCAAACTTCTTACACAATGCTGAAAGACTACTTAGTGTATTGTTACATAATTTCCTTCTGCACTAAAGAACACTCATTTGTTAGTCTAACTTCGTATTCCTTAATGTTCTGTAGTCCCATTCCATTAAAAAACACTGTAATGTACCTTTCATTCTCTGCTGAAGAAACACCATAACAAGCAGAACTTGATTTTCAGGCCTAGACTTGAAATTAAATTCCCTTGTGTTCATAGCAATTGACCCAAATAGTCCTTGGCCTCTGTTTATCTGAGGCCCCTGAGGCCCCCCCACCTATGAGTCCAGGTGTGCCCCTGGCATTCTTGGCAAGCAGAGGTTCATGGTCTCTTTGGCTTGTTTCCATGCATAGAGCCCTTAGAAAAAAAAATGGAACATAGTGTTGATTTGCAAATTTACTTTTGTGACCAATATACAATGTACCACTTTCTGCAGTTCAGTGTATATCAATCAGTTTTTTATACTACAGCACTCAACCTACCATTTCATCATACTGCAGATATTCCAAATTTACAGACACCATACTCTGTATATAAATGTAATGTCTATGTGGATTTGTATCCTAATCCAGTGCTCTAGCCTACTTATGCTGTTAGGTTTCAGTTCTCATCATGCATCAGTCAGGTAATTAGTTACTGGCTTCCACGTGAGTTGTGGGACCAACAATAATATTGGTTGAGGGTCTCTGAGTAATGAAAAATGAACATCTTTTTTTCCTTGAGGACCCAGCTACACACAAGTTCGGTGTGGTCTTTCCTTCACTAAGAAACAGAGGCTGGACCAAACAGTTTGTTTCAGTATTAAAAGTCCAGTTTCATCTAGGCTTAGACAAATCTGTATCTGGGAATGTGTCCCATATAAAGGTTTAATCCACTGGAAATGGACCAAGTACCTTAAAGTAAAATTTCTGCAGCTTTCTCAGTTGAATTATCATAATTAGAAGTTCCACACTAATTCCCAAGAACATTTTTATTTAAAGTATGAACTAATGGATGTAAAAACTGTGTCTGTTTACTCATAAAGTGGAGAGGCGACATTAGGAACAATCTGTTGCATTTTTTTCGTTTCTAAATAAATCTAATTTGCTGTTTCACTAGCAAACATCTATTAATAAAAATGAATTATGAAACATTATGGCTCGTTTTTTGCTGGCGCGTAAAGAGCGATAGTTAGTGGTCTGCTGTGCGTAATTACGCACAGGTCCCTGTTTCCATGCTTCCCAGCTCCAGCCTCATACTCACCCCGTACACTTTGGCGAGCCTGTTGAAGAGCATCTGTCCCGCACTTACTTTGTCCCTCACCCCGCGCACCGTGCCGTTTTTGCTACGGATGGTCACGCGCTTGCCGCTGAAGACGCGCTCGTCCGCGCCGCTCGCGTACAGCAGCAGATCGTCGGGCTCGCTCCCGCTGTCGTCCAGACGCACAGCCGCTGCGCTCAGGTGGCTGTTGGCCTCGCTGATGGCAGGTGAGGCCGCTCTCTCGGGCTCCGAGCTACCCGTGGTGTCCGAGTCCGCCGGGTCTTCGAACGGCTCCTCGCGGAACACCTCCGCCAACACGCGCCCGGAGCGCGCGGACGCCACGCGGAACCGAACCCTACGCCCCGTCTCGGTCCTCCCCGCGTCTTTCTCCATCAGCATCAAAACAAACACAGACTACATCATTCAGACATTTTCTATTGAATTTCTCCCTAGTGTCACGACGCTGGTCCACTCTGATGCGCACGCCCGTATGTGCGTGTGTGAATGTGTATGTGCGTGGGGTGAAGGTGTGTGTGAGAGTCTGTATGTGTCTGTTTGTGTGAGGTGAGGGTTTGGGATGTGTGTGTGTGTGTGTGTGTGTGTGTGTGTGTGTGTGTCTGTGTGTGTCTGTGTGGTGGGGGTGTCAGAAGGGTGTCAAGTTGACACCGATTGTGTTAATATTGAATGAAGCTGATCCATGGAGACAGTGAAAACAGACTGAATAAAAAATGAAACAAACCACAACGCAAATTAAGAAGCTACCTTTGTAAAGTACGAAATATGAAGTTTTATTTTCGTGTATTTTTTTTTAGATTAGGCTAAAATGTGTCTGAGACTATTATCCAATAAGACCTGATCTGTAGAAAGCTCTTCAGCTCACTCAGTCAGAGAGAGATCAGATAGAAGTCCTCCTTGTCAGTAGATGGCAGCGCTGCTCTCAGATCATGAACTTCGTGACGCTAGTTTCATAGTAGAAGACAGAGCTGAATGAAAACACTGGAGGTAGAAAGTTGAGGGTGTTATGGTGGATCATGTGTATTACACCATATATCGAAAATAGACTTGAGTGTGGACGAAGCTCAGCACGGTAAGTGTGAATAAGAAATCGGGTTCAACAGATCAGACATGGGGTGTTGTTTCTTATTAGTGTCCACGTTGAGCTTAGCAGCCACTAAATGAGCTCTCTGGGAGAAAAAACATTCTTGTTCTACTGACCTGAGGGAACACTGAGACACGCCCAAGTTCTGGTGAAATGCTAAAAAAATTTGCACATAAACAGGTGAAACAGTGGGTAGGGTCTGCAGAGTCTGGTGTAATCCTTACTTGACAGGATTAATGCTGTAATTAAGGCAAGGGGATGAATTACAATTTCAGAAAATAAATAGTAAATGCCATTTTCACCATTGACTCTATTTATACATTGTCCTGGGCGTGTGGAAGTTATAGTAAAGTTTATTACATAAAGACCATCTACACATACTTTAGGTTCTGACCATTAGCTGCCCACTGCACGAATAGCTTTTTCTAGACAGCATTATTTTTGTAGTTAGTCTACTCATGTCTGTGGAGATGTGTTTGAGACTCTCTCTCTCTATCTCTAGGTTAAGATGCTGTCATGAGTCGCAGTAGTGGACGTGGAGCGAAGTGTGGAGTGCCTGCAGTGATTGCATGCCTGGCAGCGCTGCTGTGTGCCAATGTGCTGCTCTATGTTTATCTTGAGGCTATATACGAGGGCAGCGCCCCTCCCTCAGGACATATGCACTGTCCTCTAGGACACTTCAAGGTAGGCACAATGGCCAGCTGCACCCCGTGGCTGCAGTGTGCCGAAATCAGTGCTGATGTTCGTCGCCTAAGGCTAATTGGACAAGGAGCTGTGAAGAAGGTCAGATTTTTGCATTGTGTACATATTTTTCAGTTCTTTGGCATAAATGCTTGTGAGTATGATATGTTTTTTGCCATAATGTTGCTTTTTGGGAATAATAAGGCTGTTTTGTGTTTCAGGTCTATCTTTCAGAGTGGCACGGACAAAAAGTAGCACTGTCTGTCTGGTCCTCAGAGCAATATAAAGCAGATTTCCTTCATGGAGTATCCATGCTACGGTCCTTGCAGAGTGTCCGTGTAGTAACACTAGTGGGTGTGTGTGAAGAAGATGGAGTGTTTGTAACGGAGTACCATCCTCTGGGATCTGCTCTTACACTTGATGCTACTCTTGCTCAGGATCGTTACAGCGGCAAAAACACCTGGCAGACACGGCTGCGACTGGCGCTGGATTATGTCACCTTTTTGGTCTTCTTGCACAAAAGCCCAGTGGGCACTCGTGTCATGTGTGACTCTAATGACCTACACAAAACGCTCAGTCAATTCCTGCTGACCTCAGACCTGCGGCTCCTGGCGAACGACCTGGATGCCCTGCCACAGGTGGTGCCTGGACATCAAGGAGTGAAGTGTGGTCACCATCAGTTAGCGGGACAGTTTGTTGCTCCGGAGCAGCTGTGGCCTTATGACGAGGATGTGCCTTTCTCTGACAACCTTATGCCTGGATATGATGAAAAGTCAGACATCTGGAAGATTCCAGATGTGACACGTTTTCTGTTGGGTCATGTTTCAGGGAGTGACGTTATCCACTTCCACCTCTTTCAAATACATGCAGAGTGTAAAAAGCATGATCCTAAGCTACGGCCGACAGCACATGAGGTCTTGAGTGTATATCGCTCTGTTTATGACAGCATGAAGGAAAGTCACACAGAGATGGTCAGAGACATGTTGTAAAATGGTTGATTTTACACATTGAGAGAAAGGCAACGAGGCAGTCCTGTATGACTAATAGTGGTTAAGTATCTCCTGGTATTGTTGTGGGATTGATTAGCAGAATAGGCAATAACTGACTGAAATGTTTGACATTTTTCTATATTTTTTGCATTATTTGAAAGTTAACAATTGTTTTAGAACAGCAGGATGCATTTAATAAAGTATAAATATGTGCTTTTGGTCAGTGACCTCACAAACTCTATCTGCTGAAAGCCCCATTTTACAAATGTTTTGTACTGTTACGAAATACCCAAGTTTGAATTTTATAATAGATTATTTATATCAGTAGGTCTGTCTGCATCTTGATCATTGTAGTACTTTTTTCTGGTATTCTGCAACTTGACAATATCTAAAGACAAGCCTAGACAAGTAAGATAGAAAAGCTGTTTATCAGTAGAAAAAAGTACTTTAATATTTTTATGATAAAATGAAGGCTGACAATTAACAGAACAATGTGTAAAGGTTTCACTGTTTGCCAATGTGCAGAATTTAATATGCTTAGGGGATTTGTTTTATCTTGCATACAGTGTGCCATTACATAATTCTTTGTCACAGCATTATAAATGACTTCCAATCTTTGTGTCCACTTCACTGTTTTATGCTTTCCTTGCTGCTTTTCAAGTCTAACAGCTATTTATCAAGCACTCCGTGGTTTTAATATACTTCCGAACATGCACAATTGTGCCGCTTAGGTGTATTAAATTCAGGTTCTGATTCTCAGTGTTCAGTGTATTGTTCTAAAGACCTACTCTGCTGTGTAATGTTTGTACAGTCAGTAAGTTTAAATATGGGATTTGTCTCTATAGCAAACAACTGTTGCTAAAAAAAGCACATCCAGAAAGATAAAATGGGGTCTGAATTAGAAATGTTTAGAGCAATAAATGCTTAAAATGGCACAAGAAGCTGTTCCAGATCTGACCCACAAAAGGCCATTCATTAATTCAACCATTCCTTCCATCATTCATTCTTTGCAAAAGAATCCACATGAGAACATGGGTACTACGGGTTTAATTTGAAAAGTTAAATGAATATCTGTGTTTTTATGTAACTGAAGTGGATTTTGAACAGTTTAATGCTGAAAATGTTGAAGAAATGCTTGTAAATAATAAAAAAAAATGGATGAGAAAATGTGCGGCTGCTGTTGCACGTTCCTGTTGGAGACGGAAGCGGATGTACGTCACGTGTTGTCTCTCAGTGGTGGTGTGTTTACGTTGCTGGGTTCGGACAGTGGGGGGTTGGAGCTTTGGCCCGAGTGTGTGGTTGGGTTCAGCTGTGTGGAGCTGTCTCCGGGGGGCGGCTGTAGGGTGAAGCGGAGCTGGGCCCAGGCCCCGGGTCTCCGTCCGTAACTTTTCTTTTTGTCCAAAACGGCCCCGCGCCGCCGCTATGAGCTCGGGCCGGCCGAGCGACAGCAGCAAGCCGGAGGAGCCCCCGGGCTCGGCCGCCCGGCCCCTGGCCGAGCCCTTCCGAGAGGAACGGAGTGACGAGGATGAGGACAGTGGCTCCAGGCCGCCCTCTCCTCCTCCGGAGAACCGCGGGGGCTCCAGGCTCGACGGTGCAGAAGGCAGCGCGCCGGGCTCCGGGAGCAGGAGCTCCGGACTCAACGACTCCCTGTTCTCCTGGCTATGGAAACGGACTGTCCGCAGAGGGCCACTGGTAGACCCGGCCCGAGACAACTTCCGCACCATGACCCGACTCTATTCATCCATGAGCCCCGCCACGGACTCCGTAAACCTCAGCACGCAGACGCACGGAGCGGTGTTCAACCTGGAGTACTCTCCTGACGGGTAAGCAGAGAGCCGCCGTGCTTTTGTTGAGCTCGGCCGCCTGCAGCCTGTGACAGCGCGTGTGTGTGTATGATGCTGTACATGGGATATTTGAAGCCCAGTAGGTTAAACGCATGCCTGTGAACCCGATGACCACAAAGTTGCTGGTTCAACCCCCCACTTTATCCCATAGTGTCCTTGAGCAGGAGACTTAACCCCCAGTTGCTCCAGGGCGATTGTCCCTGTAATTAATAATTGAAAGTCGCTCTGGATAAGAGCCTCTGCCAAATGGCACTTTATTTGCGTACTTTTTGTTTTTATTTGTTTATCAGGTGCTAAAACATAATTATGTGCAATGTCCTGTGTGCAGTAATCTTACCATCAGTACCGTGTAGTTTCCCCTCAATGGCTGCTGAATTTCTTCATTATGTGCAGTTGTCTTAGATCACCGATCTTGCATCTTATGTGTAGTAGGCTTACCATGTGCAATATCAGCACTTATGTCACTATTACTTACATTCTACTGATCTCTACTAATTGCAAGAATGTACTCCTAACTACCATCTGTGTCCAAATTCATTTAACTGTAAGTTATTTATCTATAGTGTTTATATGGAGCATTTGTGTACAGTCGTGGCCAAAAGTTTTGAGAATGACAAAAATATTAGTTTTCACAAAGTTTGGTGCTAAACTGCTTTTAGATCTTTGTTT
>JBBJLR010000153.1:11834348-11844550 GCA_037577145.1 Brachypetersius gabonensis
CACACACACACACACACACACACACACACACACACACACACACACACACCTTTACTTGTGTTTAGGCAATGCAAACATTAATTTCTGGCATTGTGACAGTCTGTTCCATTACACAAAGCTTCTTAATTTCATTGTGTTTTACCTTCTCATATGCAGCCTCATATCCATCAGGGTTCATTGATGGTAAGAGGTGAATGCGTGTTTCCTTCACCAGCCGAACTATTCGCTGGTTGCCTCGTTTGTACTCGTGGCAGATGTACTGCATAAGGTTCAACAGCAGCTCCCGACCCAAAACTTCGTTTCCATGCATCCCGGCCACATAGCGGAACTCTGGCTCACCTAAACGTAATAAAGAGCCACTAGATCAGGGCCCAGGGTACTGCTTAGTTTGCAAAATGAAACCTTAATACATTTATATGTACAGTCATTATTTCCCCAGAAAAAAAAGCATTAAAAGCTTTTCATAGAAAGCCTTCAGTCTTTTCTAGCTCCTAGCCAACATGTCAAAGTTTACTTTGGCTTTATCGCTAATAAAAAACACATGGTGACAAAAGTGTGTCACACAGACATGACTGAACTCCCTTTAACATAAACACCATCAGCTTGGCGCCTGAATACCAGGGGAAGTCTGTGTGGTCTGCTGGAAAAGGTGAAATATTTGCTCCTGGGAACCAGTACAGCACAGCAGAGATCGACATTAATTCACATCAAACTGCACAGCTCAGCAAATCATATACACACACACACAGTTAAAGGAATAGTCTTTACAAAAAACAAACATACACACATTTCTGCTCACCCCAGGTTTAGTCCACCAACTAAAACGTGTTTGGATTCCAAATATAGATCTACACCTGCCAGGCTGTCCATAGAAATAGACCACAAACACTTCTCTCAACCTAATTAAACTGCCTCCATCTCTTTATTAAGGGGTCACATGCTACAAATAAGTATGGTAAATATGGTTTAGGACAATTTTGACTCATTAGGAGTTATAAAAAATTAACCAAACTTCTTCACAACAGGTGGACATCACGAAGGCTGGTATAACGGGTCAAGAGAAGCTTTGATGCATTTTAATAAAAATTATTTGGGTTATTTTAGTGGGGTATGGGGTTTGTTAGCGGAGTTATCATAACTGCACTTTTAAACTAGAAAAAACACAAATTTAAACTTCAAACTTGTCAATTTCATTTTTCACCAAACTTTAATATATATAACAAAACTAGATATTTACATATTTCCTATGCAATTAATTTATGATAAAATGTTACTAGCACAGTTTATTAAAAATAAGCATATTTATTATGTGAAGAAACAATTCTTTACGTATCTATGTAGCTGGATCTATGTAGACCTATCTAGCTCTAAAACCAGATCTGTTTTATATATATTTCTGGTCACAGAAGACTTACTCACCCAGTTCATGTTTTCCAGGGTTATCTGAAATCTCCATCACATAGAGTTTAAGTCCCGTGTAGCTCTTTCCAATAGTATAGATACGGGTAATATTTGGACACTCATCATTCACTGCCTTCAGTAACTGCACAGAAAACAACTGATCTCAGTTCACACGACTGTACAAGATAATAAATGAAGAATGCATGTAAGGAAGCAGTCAAATGTTTTCACCTTTCTCATCTCATTGTAGTTATGATGCCTGAAGTCTAATTTGTCTGCAGAACCCCTCTCCTGCTCAAAGAAGTACTGGTGGTTAGGATCTGTGCACAAAGAAACAGAAATGTAGTTGCTAGAGTGTATTAATGTTAAAACCAAAGGTTTCTCTGATGTTATTGTTATTAGTGTAATTGTTAGATGTAATCTGAAACCTGGCATAGGGCAGCCAAGGATTTCAGCCCTAAGGCAGATCGTGCCATTGCTGAACCAGCTCTGTGGGTTGATGCGGATAAACTGGGCCATGGTGGGTTCGGGGAACAGGGCCAGCACGGGCGTCTCTTGGTCCTGATTCCCCACAAATACCTATACACAGACACAGTCTAACTTTTAAAGATCCATGTGTAGACAGAAAAAATGCATAAATACTTTGTGAATTATGCAAATGTCCTTAAAGCACAATTTAAGGGACTATAAATTCACTAGTTGGCACAAAAGTGTTTAACAGAATCAGGGTACATTACTGATTTAGCATAATATTTTCTCCCCAAAATCCATCAAATGTTATGGTGCAGCAATTTATGTATGTATCCTAAAACTAAACACACATTTAAATCTTTTAGCGCTCCATAAGCACTTGCAGGAGAGGAGTGCCTCCTCCTATTGTGTGATTTTGCATACTCATTACAATAGGATAATGCTGCTGGCTTTAGATGCTCGTGAAGTGCCTTTATTGCTAATCTTTAACTTTGCTCACCGCTTCCTGTGATCCATTCATGCAGGGGCTCCAATTCTCTGTATCATTACTGAACTGGACCTTATATGTTTTAACCCAATCAAGTCTGCAGACAGATGCGCACAAACAGACACAACATTTTAATAAGCAAAATAAATAAATAACCATGCAAAAAAGCCTTAGTCTGTGACATTTTCACAAAATAGATGTGTCAAATGTGTCATAATCTGGTGGATTATGAAATGAAAGTACTGTGTGTTGACCTCCAGATGGAGTTCCTGCCCTGTAAAATGACTCCGGTGAAGAGAGTAGGCCTGAGAGCGTCCATCTGCAGCCATTGCTCCTGATCTTCTAGTCCAGCACACCACGCTCCATCATATTCATCTCCGTCCTCTAGACCTGACTACACACAGAGACACAGAGGCACATACAAATGCAGAAATACACATGTCTAACAATATCAGCTACCAACAAGCATATCACTACCATAGAAATTCCCACAAACGTAGAAAGTTGGCTGACCTGTATGTTGAGGCGTGCTCGGTTGGGGCCAAGCCCACTGCTCAGTGATGAGGACGCCTGCAGCTGGTAATCAGACACCTTCAGAGACTCCAGACCCACTGGTGGACAGTCTGCTGGAGGAGAGAGGGAAGAAGGGAGAAAGGGAAGGAGGGAGGGGTCATAGAGAATGAGCGCTCAAGGCAAAAATAAATGGACAGTTAGTCATGGACTGGAAAGAGGGGGTTACTTATAGGGAAGAAAATCTCAAACCAAAAAATTATAAGTTACAGCGGAAAGATTAACATTATTTATGACTTTGTTTTGAATTGTTTTCTTGGCTGTAATCTAATACAGGCTTAGCATTTAAAAATGATTTGGTCAGTAAAGTTTTGGAGCCTTAAGTAGACATTCTCTTCTCACACATTCTGAAAAACCGCGGTGACAACCATGCAACGGTTTCAACCAGATAAACATTAAATATATTGTGTTAAATAATATACAAATTCACTGAAAGACTATAAACAATTTATTTGACACAAAACGGTTCATCAAAACATCAGTTAAGGACTCCCAAATGAGGGTTTATTTAAAGATATTTTTCAAAAAATCCAAAAATGTGGCAAAAAAAAATTCAATATTTTAAAGATTTCTACAGATTCTACATCACTGAGATGTAATTTTAGTCACTCATTGTGTTTTGATGTTAAATGGTGCATTGGAGCGAAACCTACAGACCCAGATTTCTTTACAATGGTGGTGACAGGTTTACAATGTCAACACAAATATAACCAGTTAATTTACTGCCCTGCACCACCAGTGAACCTGTGGGTGTCTTGTGAGGGTGTTTTTAGATTATTATGGTAAAATAGTGGTCAATTTGAAAAAGAAATCTTTTGCTGCGGGTTAATAGATTTCAAGAATCTGTTTGAAAATAAAACCTTCTTTGTAACTATAGTACAACAATGTCTTAGACGGCTTCAGGCAGTATCTTCATAACAATGTCATGTAACTACACGGTCTGTGAGGTACTTTTTAGAGACATCAAACACTTTGTATGTCTGGTTTCTATCACAACCATAAGAACAATTCTGATTCAGCAAATTTTTCTAGGACAGAGCGTTCCACAGCAAACCACAATGAATGACTTTGCATAACAATTCAGTTATACAGATTTTTTTTTTTAAAGTCAGATCAAACAACTCCCACCACAAGTAAACACTTGCACTAAAGGAGTGCAACTCAACTGCCTCCAGATGTGTGGTTTTCACCTTACTTTTGTATCAAAACACGCAGTAAAGATCCATTCCCTGCAGAACAACATCCTCTGAAGAAGCTCTGATGTGAACTGCTATTGTGTAGCAGGAACCCATAGACTGTGGCTATGATCATATCATTATGAAGCTCCAGCAGCAGATATGCTGTGCTTACACATGATGGGAATGTATAAATGATGGGAATGTACATAATCTGTCATAGTGGATGACAGATATTAATGAACATTTCCATTCTTGTATATGAAAATTCATTCTTGTATATGATCTTATTCCTTTTTTCTAACAATTCTGAAGGAATTTTTTTGCACAATCTCCAGAGAGATTGCACAATTTTTATTGCACAATCTCCTATCTTCAGTTCAGCTTTATCTATTGATAACCTGTCAGATCAACTAACAGAAATCAGCCCACTCAGAAACAATCTGAAAAACGTTCACTCCCATCCCCCTTTCTAACAACCTTAGAAAGATTTAACCCCACTTCAGATAAACTGCCAATTCGGCACATTTGCCGAACAGTTGTCTCAGAGCATGAATAAACTTTTCCGTCGCCTCTAAGTGCTACAAAAGTTATAAACTTAAATACTAGGTCCGTTTTGCAAGCTCCCCCGCACCCCTGTCCCAACAGATTGAAGAAACTCGCCAGGTTTGCTTGTCTCTTCCTTCTGCACGGGAATCTCAGAAACCCTCGGCTGCTCTTCTGCTGCCTCCACTTTGCTGTCGTTCTGTTTCCCATCATTAAAAAATGTTTTCCCATCTTTGAATACAGTGTCAGTCCCATTATACTCGAATGTGTTGTTTTGAAAGGATGCTGAGACACACACGAAGCACAGCAGGATCGCCAGGGTACTGCTTTGTTCGTGCATTTTGCCTCCGCAAAGTTCAGCTCTACTTTTTGGGTCAGGTCAAGTATTTAAATGCTGGAGCGCAGATGAACGCCCCAGTAACCCAACACTGTACCTACCGTAAAGAGCTTAGTAGCCGTGTTGTCCGAAGCGGGGCTACAGTTTGGTCACAGCCATCTGACTGTTCAAGATACGTTTACTGACATGCCTGCAGAATGTCACAGAGCATAGCCTGCTGCGTCTGAAAAGCCCGAAAAGTTTAGTCTGGATTAAACTCTCGTTTGCAGAATAAGAGACTTAATGTTAAGATACCTGACATGTGCAAACGCCTCTGATTGATCAGCGTGTGAGTGTACTTGCAATATTACGGCTGCATGTACTGCTCTTTATCTGTGATTAGTGAGCCTCCATCCTCCTCCTCCTCCTCCTCCTCCTTCTTCTTCTTCTTCTAGCCAATAACTGAGATATCGTTAAGGTTTATGCTCCAGGTCGTTCAAATGGAACAGTGTTTTGACCCAGAGGCAAAGTTTCTGCATACCGACCTTTTTTGATGATTTTGTTCATAATAACATATAGTTGACAAATTTGGGACCATTGGCTATTTTATATTAGTATTAATTTTAGGCCTATTCATGAGCATCATTTAGTGCCCACTGCTACATTTGCTACTTTCACAATTAGCCTCATAGTCTACTAATTTCTGACTGTGGTATTATGATGCACATCTATGGAATCTGCAGAAACTAAACCAGTTGCAGGAATTGCTTAAACATCTCTAGTGCAGTTTAACCCACTCTTTAATGACGTATCAATGAAAAACTACAACCCACAAACCGACAACTTATAACTTTTTACACATTTCTACACATCAAAGACTGAAATATCTTGAAACAGAACATGTATAAGTGTCAACAGGTCTGGAAAAATTGAAACCTACAAATGCTTTCTCCAGACAACCACAAGCTTAGTCCTTATAGACAGAAGAATGTGGAGGAGTCTGGGGAAGGAGAGCAGCAAGAGTAATGCAACCAATGACCCAAGTGGTACAACTAAATTAATCAACATCATTCTAATTCTAAAGGCTTAGGCTGACATTTTGGAGGAGCAGGGTAACACTCTGACTAGGCAGCAGCACCTCAGGTCTGCTAAAAGACTTAATCATGTAAGTGTTATAATCAACATCCATTTGATTTATTCAAAATCTGAAATTAAAAAACACAATCCCAAAGTCTTAACCTCTCACATCAGTATGTTCCCTGTTAACTTTATTATTATATTTTCAGGATGTGCCTTGTGCCCTTACCATCTGCATCTATTATTTTGAGGCATTTCAGTAGCTTGTTAATATTCTGTAAAGTAGGAATGTCAAATCTTATCTGCAAAGAACCTAATAATACAGGATTTTCAAAAGTAAAAAAAAAAAATCTTGTCCACAACACAACATAAAGAGTACAAGCTGTTACAGAAAGTAAGATGTTTTTTTGGAGATTCAACAACCTGTACTTCAGTTACTGTACCTTCCTGACAAGATGTTAGCACATTTTTATCCAGAGACAAAGAGTCTTGTAACTTCTCCTTCAGGATATTCTAGTAATACACTACAGAACATGTATACAAAGCACATGACTGGAATTTACAGTTTTGGAACCAGAATGCCTGTCAAGATAACAGAATAAATGTAAAAACTGCCTCTTTGTTTACTCGTGCTAATGGAGGAATATCTGTTGCCCTCTTTAGGGTCATTCCAGACCTCAAATGAGCCCAAAGAATTTTCAACTGACAAGATTGTTTGTGAAAGATCCATATAGCTTCACAAAGACACTTTTTGGCCACCAAAAATCTGGCACACTCTCCAGCTTAAAGTCGGAGGTAGAAGAGTATCTGTTGGAGGCTCACGGTGACCCCAACAGGGGTCGGGGTCTAGGAGCCAACCCCAACATCTGTAGACCTGGGAAACCAGCGACTGAGCTGAATGAGAAGGCACCCACATGGCAGGAAGTTCAGGACATTGTCCGCCAAATCATCAGCTGCCGAAACACTCAGTGAAGGTTGTGTACCACCTGATGATACCTGCTCCTGGCCAATAGCAACAGTTACCTGCTAAGGTAGCTGAGGAAGGCACCTACGAGTGTATGAAACAAGTCAATGGGCTGACCTTGGCTTTGCATAATAAAGTGTCAATAAAGTGCGAGCTCCCATTAGCCATAATTTATAGATTGGGACCAGCTGGTTAGATTTGTTGTAGCATGTGAGCTCTTGCTTGTTTGGAATGCTTGCAGATCCTTAGACTGGAGGGAGTACTTTTTGTCACAACCCCTTGGTGAAGAGCCATCTAACAGAGACAGTGTGTCCCCACAACATTTTTGAAAGAGTTCCCATTTCTCTTTTTTCTGCATCAAAGATGAAAAATTCTGGAGAGTTCAGGAAAAGTCAAAGAGGAAAAAAACTGAGTGGTCTTCCACAGCTTGATTCTGCAATTGCTGTGCCATTTGTGTTCTACTAATAGGGACTATGCTTAGGTACCGATTCTATATCTATTGCAATTCTGCAAGTATTGCGGTTCTAAGCACTGATACTACTTTTATTATCCTGATTATTTGCAACAACACTGAATGGCCTCCGATCTTTGCGTATGAAATGAGCAACTGAGGTGGTGATATGCTTCGCTGTAGGGATCTTGTTCAAACTTTTGTCCAGCGTTCAATGTTGGCTGTTAGCAAAAGATTTCTCTGTTGCCTTGTATATCTCAGGATGATGTCTTGCAATGTCGTATTACCACAATACTTAACTTTTGCACAATAAGGTTTGCTTAGACAGGACTAAAATCTGCATTTTTTAATTTTGAAAACTAAAAGGTCCTCCACATTAAAACTGTAGAGGAGCACAAATATCTACTATGTTGTCTGCCTAAACAAAGTTAGAAAATAATTGGCTCCTATTACATGGGATGCTATGCTGCCTGCCACCTCTAGGCTTACAGAGGATGTTTCTCCACCTCAAATTCAAACATTTAGAAATGATGAATTTATTAAAAAAAATCAATTTTGGAGTCAGTGGGATAATACATATATTGCTGCAGAAAACTGCAATACAGAATAACTGAATAGATTTTCCCCATCTCTGTCCAGTAATACTACATTTGCAAATATGCATGTAAAGGTATAGTGATCTTCACAACAAACTACTTACCTGTTCAAGAACCATGAATAACATTAAAGACCATTAATATAACCTCTACATTAAAGGTATATGGTACTAACACTATTTGTTCCTGTCCCAGTACATTACACTTCACAAGAAACACCTAACTAGTAAATATTTTAATGTGTACATATCTTATCTAAAGTGTATATTTTACTTATGTCCCTCAACAATCAGTAAAGCATATTACTCTGTGCAAATATATTCTATAACATTCATCAAGAACATTCATCAAGACACACATTTAAAGGAAATCTGTGTCAAGGCTATTTTTTTTTTTTCAAAATTGTCACTCATTTGAGTCAGCAAAGATAATACAATACATGCAATTTTCAAACATGTCAAATCAAACAATGTCAAACAGTCCCTGATGGTTTAATGGTCAGTTGTCCCTAGATTTTATATGTAGTCCATACAGCGTTACATAGTTTATATATAGAACAGATATGCGGTCCAACATACAGCGTATGTTCCTGACATTGACATTTTGAACGATTCATTTGGAGTGAAATCGTGGATCTGGCAACCCTGCGACGAGCGGTTGGTTTCGATTTTGAAAAAAAAAAAGAAAAGAAAAACACTCTCACACTCACCCCGCCCACTCAGAAATGGCGGCTTCCTAAGAGTGAGGGCAGCAACTGTTTAACACGGATGTTTCTCACTAACACTTTCAGAGCAGAGCTGTCGCTGACATTTCGTGAGAATGTAGTGAAGGTAGGGCGCCTGTTTTTTTTCCAAAGCGCCGGGAAATGTCGCTAAATCAGTTAACTAAATTGTTTTTAGATTAACCACAATTAACTAGCAGGCTAGCTAACATAAACTGGCAAGTGTTTGTCGTTATTATTCAGCCCCACTTCTGAGCTACTATTAACTGAGAGAGACTCTGTTTCTAACATGAAGACAAACATTAGCTGCAATAATCTACTGCTTCTATTCCTTATCCCGTGCCAAATGAGGTTTGACTGCTATTCTAGGTTTACGTTCACGGCATAATTACTTACTGTGACTCGGACTGCGTTAGATTAGACTTCGTTGCTTTCCTCGTTGGTGTCACTATAAATGTGTAACTTTTTTTATTCGCCGGTTTGCACTGGCAGTGCGTTTCACAGTATAGAACTGTGTATTTGTGCGGTACAGTTTTTATGATACGTTCAAATCTTCTTTTGAAGAATAGTGTTCATCCCTTCCAAAACTGTCAGTAGACAATCAGATATGTGTGCTCGCACATCCTGCACTAATTTTATAAACAAATCTCTGCTGATCAGCTGCTAAGCTGTTGGGCAGTTTTGATACAAACTGGGATGCCTGGCACTTATCGTTCCCTGTTCAGAAGCAAATAAATATTTTCTATAGTCCTTGCAAACTATCTGCTTAGTTCCTTATGTTTTGGTTTGTGCAGAGGAGATCAGTGATGTTAAACATAGTACTGTTAAAGGATGTATCTTTACCGCAAGTCACTCTGTCAGTTTGTCCTGTTAGATTTACCCCAGACAGCCAAGTATAGTGTGAAGTGTAAGTTTTACAGGCAACAGCAACTCAGCACCAAAGTGGTGGACCAAGCAAACCCAGAATAGGGTGGCAGTGTGCTGAAGCATGTAGCACATAAAAACGACTGTCTTCTTACATCAGTCACTACAGAATAAATGTACTCTGGAAGCAATATCACCAAAAAACTGCAATGACAGCCTCATGAAATGTACTTCTGTGGCTAAACAACCACACACAAGCCTAAGATTACTATGTGCAGACATCAGCTGGAGTGGCTTAAAACACAGAACAGTTGTTCTCTGTAACAGTGGAAGCATGTTCTCAGTGATGATGAATCATGCTTCATCTTCTCTCTGTTTGTTGGACAAATCTGGATTTGTTGGAAATAAAAACTGTCTACCAAAAAGGTACCAACAGTAAAATGTGATGGAGGAGGGATAATGGCCTGGTGCTGTTTTTACATTGCGTTTGGCTGACGCTCTTATCCAGAGCGACGTACATCAGTGCTTAAGAAGTCCACAACTGTGTCTTACCTGGAAAACAG
>JBBJLR010000153.1:11847282-11862407 GCA_037577145.1 Brachypetersius gabonensis
GAGTTGCAGTAGTCCAGTTTGGAAATGACCAGGGACTGGACGAGAATCTGTGTAGCTTTTGTGGTGAGGAAGGGTCGAATTCTTCTGATGTTGTAGAGAAGGTATCTTCTCTACAACATCAGGGGTTGGGTTCAAGTGAAGATGAAATGCTGTAAATATACAAACACAATTAGGCAATTAAATGCCTCCAACTTTGTTGCTGTGGTTTGAGGAATGTGTTTCCTGTTTCAGCATGACTATGCCCCTGTGCACAAAACAAAGTCAGCAAAGATGTGCTTTGGTGTGGGGGAACGCCAATGGCCTGCATAGGGCCCTGATCTTAACACAACTGAACAACTTTTGGGTGAATTTTAAATGTCTGTTACAAGATGTTCTACTCTGGCAATATTAGTGCCTGGCCTCACAGATGCTTTTTTTGACTGAATGGGCACATATTCTCACAGACAGACTCCAAAATTGTAAAGCCGACCTCAGAGGAGTGGAGGCTGTTGAAGCTGCAAAGAGACAGCAAATTTCAAATAAATGTCTATGATTTTGAGATACCCATAAAGCTCATAAAGGAATGCTGGTTAGGTGTCCACATACTTTTGTCCATATAGTTACTCTGTTCCTCATTTATCTTGTATCAATGGGTTGAGACGTCCATTGCTAGATTATGAGTCACTTTTTCACTGAACAGTGAATGAAACCCTATATAATAAAGATTTGCGAGATGTGGTAGTGAGTTTATTCTCTTGTGCCATTCTTTAATGCAAATTCCAAAGAAAACTTCTCATTCTTTATATTTTCTTACATATGTACTAAAATGCCTCTTATACTGTGCAGGTAACATAGGAGACATCTATTTGACATGAAAAGTAACTTGAAGCAGCGTGTCGCCTCTATAGGTGAGGGATGTATTTCAAATATGATGCAGATATAGTAATTACTTTGTTTTATTAGTTGACTCTGACACACAAACCATTGAATGATGTCCATATATCTAGTGGCCTATTACTGTCTTGCAAACAGTGGCTTTGAAGATGGCTTGGGTGTGGTGCTGTGGCTTTCTGTGCATCAGATCTTTCCAGCTGACCTTATTTTCTTTTTTTAGAAGAACCTGTATATTTCTTCTGTAAAAATCGTGAAGACGTGTATCTGTTCACGATTTTGCAAATAAGTAGATATTAAGTCACACTCATATTTTTTTTAGTCAGTCTGTGTTGTTTAGTGAATGCTGATAAGATAAAAAAATTACCGTGCACATCTTTCTTCTGTTTTAGTGAAAGACATCATTCCTCATGGTGTCCCACCGCTGTCCAGTGCCAATGAGACAAGCACATCTCGCCTGGTTCCACACCGCCTATCTCAGGATACTGGCAAGAAGCATGTAAACACTCTGGAAGTCTCAAACCCACAGCCAAAACATATGCAGCAGAGTAATTCTGCTCTGTCCTCTTCCTTGGGCTCCAAAAAGGGTTCTGGAAGAGTTCAGAATAATTTCTCCAATTGTAATGTGCTCATGAGAAAATTGCAACTTAACAACAACAATTGCTCCAGTAAACATGGCTCACACCAAGCTGCAGCTGAAAAAGGTGTTCTGTTGCAAAGGACCAGCTATTATGAGAAAGAGAAAGAATTTGCCTTGGCTTTGTGTAAGCAGTTGAATGAGAATCTCAAGGTAATTACCCAAATATCTGTTTACAAATATCTGAGGATTAGGGTGTACTCACACTAGACACAGCTGCCTTGTACTTTGGTTGACCACAATCCCCACTCTCACACTGTCTGATGTTCCCGACCCAAGTACACTTGCGTTATTCAGTTACTCACTGCTTTATCCTCTTCGTTTGCCAGATTTAGAGAGTGCATCCCGAACCTTCAGATATTGGACCCAGTTTTTCTTCAACTTGACACGACACTGTAGTTCCTTAGTATCCATGAGCATGAAGACAGTTGCGAATAGTCAGCCAACCACCAGAGGGCGAATGAAAGATTAGGGCTTCATTAAACTGCCTAAAAAAGTGCAAGTGAGGTTGAGTTAGAATAATCGTGATTATCATTTTGGCCATAATTGTGCAGCCCTACACACTTGTCAAACAAACTGGACTTTGGGGGTCAAATGTGGTTGAGTATTGATCACTTAGTGTGGGTACACCCTAAAATATCCCTCAGATGTTATCTTTAATTGTACCTTTTTGCCTCTTTTGTTTGTCTGTATTGCTGCGGTGTTAAATATTACTACAATCCATACAATCTGCAGAGCGTCTTGGGATATAATTAGTTTTATTCTTTTTGTTTACATATTTTAATGGATGGCAGAGTCTTTACTTTTCTTAAAATGTTTTCTTGTTTATGTGTGATGAATCTGTAATATTTAGGTTGGAAAGACTATGTTGCGCTCAGGGAGTACCCAGCAGTTGAGTCCTTTGAGTCCTCCGCCTGTTTCCAGGCCTGCATCTGAGAGCACTTCATCAGCCCCTCAAAGGCAAGGCAGCATCCCTGGCAGCAGAGTGGAGCAGGAGGGCCAGCACTCTGTTAAAAAGGTGGGTAAGCTACTTAATGTGGATCACAATTCCGTTACACAGCCCTGTTTCATCACACCAGGTAAGAGAATTGAGTAGGCAAGAGGTTAAGTTAGAAGGATGTGTAAAAAGATATTTTGAAATGAAAAACATTTTTGCTTAGTGTTTTGCTTAAGAGTATCTTTGGTGTGTTAATAGTTGTAGATGCCATATTGACTGTAAGATCCAAATAAAAAGGCAGAATAACAAAAGTAAACAAAAATATGTAAAGTAGGGTTGGACAGCCACCTCAAATCACCTTTTTTGGTCATATTTATACTAAGGATACACAGAAAATTTAGCTAATAAAAAAAGGCAAAAAAAACCCCCAAAAACAACCAAAACAGTGATCACGCAATCAACAACCACAACCTGCAGACGTCAGATAGGATTAGAGGCAGCATGTCTGCCGTGTGGCCGCATTTCCATATATCTAAGAAAGACACTTGGAAAGCCGTTTGTAAAGCACTCAATGCTGAAATTTCCACTGGGGGTGCATCCACAAAGACTTTCAACGTCGGGATTAATTTATCATATGAAATCAAATCATCCTGATGGAGCATAGAAGAGGCGACACCCTTCAAGCACACCCACTCCATCTTAAAATGCACTTGAATTCACTTGTTTTATGAGAGAAGATATTTAATTGTATAATATTTCAGATATCTTGCTTTTAGGCTATTCATTGGTGGTGCCAAGTAAAATATTTTATTTCAAACTTTATTTAACATTGTGCATTGTTTGAATGCTAAATAAATATTTTCATAGTTTTGGAACAGATTTATGCTTGACTTTAGTGAGGTAAGTACACACAGTCCCAGCCATAAATGCATTACTACAAAAAATTGGTATAATAACTTCTTTCAGTGTTTCGGTTTTGTCCAAGTGTTTCCTCATTTTCGTTTTTTGGTTTCGGTCCAAAAAAAAAATAAATTAATAAAAATGCCTCTCTAATTTATCATTAATTTAAATGTCAATTATTTCTGCTGTTAAATTTTCTTTAATCTCTATGGTTGGGCATTGTATAGCAATAAACATTTCACTGCATGTGATACTATGTAAATGATTGTGTAAGTGACAAAATTTTAATTTAAATAAATTTGTATCAGAAATGTTTGATGTTTGTGATGGTGTGTCTTTTTTTCCCATCTTATAATCTTCATAGGAGAAAAGCAAACCCTGCCAGGCAACTACACCAAGTAAGTTGCTACTTACGTTTAATAAGAAATTAAATCCAAAAAATCCAAAAGATGTCTGACTGCATTTTGGTGTTTTTTGTGCGTGTAATGAGAAGTCATATTAAATTTATTCATTTCTTTTGACTAGTATTTAATTTAATATGGCATATCTGTGGCATTGTAATCTCTAATTCCATGTCTCTGTTATTTTGAGCTAGGTCACTGAGCATAAAGTGCTTAGTTAGACATATAAAATAACAATTTGAACATTAAAGCTTTTGTTAACATAAAATTTTTTGCTATGCTCCTTTTCGCCTGCAGATGACAGATTATCTTTGAAGAGACGAAGAGAATTCAGTTCAGATGAAAAGCATGAGGGCAAGAGATTCTGTCAGAAGGATAGTCACCATACCCCAACTTCTGCCAGAGTCAGTTCTTCAACTGAAGCACATAATATCAGCTCACCACCAAAGTATATCAAATGTGCCATCCTCAAGACAAGCAGCGAGAATGGTTCTCTAATACTAGAAGACAGAAAGAAGACCTCTACCTCTCTGTCCAGCAGTTTATCCAGAACGCTCTTCAAAGAGCCAGAACCACAGTCTGAGTGTTTGAAACCCCAATCGGTGGCTCAGACCCCTAATCTTCCTAAAATAGTTCATGTAAAGGAGGAGACAAAACAGTGTAATGATAGCAATGTCCAGTTTGGTAACTCACTCGCTGTTGCCGCTTCCACCTCACCTTCCTGGAAGCCTATCCCAAACTGCAGTGATGGAAGAAGTTCACCTGTCTCTTCACACACAAGTTTGTTGCCAGGCCTGATGGATAAAGTTAAGATCTGTTCTTCTCTTACCCAATCAGAAGTTATAGCACCTGTTTCTTTTGGCGCCATTGGTTCTGAGAAGGAAGTGACAGAGGCTCCAAAACAGGATACAGACAATAGCTCTCGAGCTAGCTTGCCCTCCATACCTGCAGGGAAGGATGAAGAAAAGAAGAGAGGCATGGGATGGAATGGTTATATAGATTTGGAGTTGAGTGAAGATGAGGATTTAAGATTGGAGAGCTGTGCTCTGAGTCTGAGCAGCAGTGGAAGTAGTGACGAGGAGCAACTACTGTCCCTGCAGGAAATTTTGGAGCGCAGTGCCCGTATTCCCGCCACCCCTGATAAAGGAGCGTTCTCTGAGCCCAGCACACCAGTTCCTAAAGCTGTAAGTTTCTGACTGCTTTATGTTCTATTGCGCACTAGAAAAGGCACGTCGGTCATATTTGAACATATTCGATTGGAAAGATAGATACAAATGTTTGAATTTAAAATAATTCAGCTGACTTTCATAATTACATCTTTCACCTGTTCTTTTTCCAATAGCCAGAGGAAATTAAAAGAAAAGTCACAAGTTACAAAAACACAATGGAGCAGATGCTAAAAGAGAAAGAGCAGAATCAAAAGTAAGTTCACATCAACCCGTGAATACGTTTATCAATATGAGGTCATTTGCACTGCTTCACTGCTTGTTGAATAGCTGCCGATAGTGCAGCTGGAGAGGTAGCAGGCACTAATTAATTTATTTCATTCATTTTAACTTCCTACTAGGTCAAAAGAGCTTGAAATGCAGTTGCTCCAGACTTGTAAGGAAGATCTTTTAAAACTAGAAGAAGATGAGGAAATTGAAAATACAGAAGCAGCACTTTCACATGAACAGAGGTATTATTTATTATTTGCCTTTACTATGTTGACCAGATTCCAGATGCGTATGGTGGCTTCCTGGGGCAGCTGGTGGCTTAGTGGTTAGGGAATTCCCCCTGAGACCAGAAGCTTGTGGTTCCCTAGACTGCTAGTGACAACACTGAAGTCCCCAGACGCTGCTCCCCAGGTGCCCCTCAGTGGTAGCAGCCCCCTGCTTTGCTGATGAATGGGTTAAATGCAGAGAAAGAATTTCACATTGTTCACACTGTGTGCTGTGGTATGTTCACATGTGACTGTAAGGGGCCACTATACTTTTCTTTATATTGTCATTTGTCCTTGTTTGCTTGAAGGGAATTCTTACAGAAGTTCTCAGTTACCTCATGCGCTATCAGAGACCTCCATCCTGGAGAGGAAGTGTTCACGTTGACCAATTTTGGCCGACTGTTCAATCACCTGACTCTGGACCTGAGCACGATTGGTGTGATTCCGAACAACAGAGCCCAGCAGACCCTGCTGAAGTAAGACAGTCATCATTTATTAAAGCAGACGAAAATTGAAAGATTGGGATACATTGTGAGAATGTGCAGGACTGAATAATTATTTACTTAAATGACTGTTCTCTGTGCAGGGCACATACAGAGCAGGTTCTGCTGTTATTAAGCGCAGGCTTGTTTAGGAGAGCCTACTCCGCAACCCCCTGCCAGCCTCAGGTCACACTCTGGCTCTTCAAGGTAGTAATCTGTCTATTGTTTGTCACAATGCACAAAATACATTGGGCAATTCACACACTTGCTTGAAACTCAATTCTCTGTCTGTAATTCTCATGTTCACCATTGTTGCACATTTCTTACTTAACTGTGATCGGTGCTAAGAATAAAGAATAGATTTTTCATCAATTTGTTTAGATCAGGGGTGCACAGCACCTGGGCCTGGAAAACCAGTGTCCAGCACAGTTTTTTCCAGCACAGGTGCTTTCTCTGCTGAAACACACCTGATTCTGTTCATCTGTTAATATCCACATTGCGTGGGTTTGTGCGAGTAGTGGATTTATTGTGCTGGACATGTGTAGTTGTGCGTTCCTGGTAGATAGTGTTTAACTATGACTTTGTTGACTCACATGACAGATGATGTCAGTCCATCCAAACCCCAGCACTTGTGTACAGATTCTGCAGACCATGACCACGATTGCCTTATCGGCTGCTCAGCATATAGGTACGCTATAGTTTAACACTTGAGTGCAATATGTTGTGTTACAATACGAGATAACATTAAGGCTATTCTTGTTCATCTGTTGTAGTGGAGAACAGCAATAAGAAGTTTGAGGTGTGGGTGCCCAGTTTACAGGACATTGCACTGGTCTTTCTAAATATGGGTGTGTCATTTGTTAGTCTTTTTTCTCTGGAGGCTCTACAACCCTCTTTCACTGAGGGAGATCTGCTGTGAGTATTGATGCTTACTCTCTAAAATGATATCTTACCCAGTGAAAACTTTGTTGTACAAGTTTTATAAAAATATCTAACTAATTTCTGTTTTGTTTTTGTTTTTGTTTTTTACTTTTTTGAATAAATCGGAGTAAATCAGAGCATCGTTTATTTATATATAATACATGATAGATATTTCACCTATTTTGAAAAGTAATGTTTGAGAAAAGCAAAATGACTTTCTCTTGAATTAGAGAATTACACTAGTTAAAATATTAACTATATTACTCGATATATGTACTAGATTTAAGACTAGATTTAAGATATAATTTTTGCTGGATTCTGTTTTTCTCTGTTTCTAGTGAGAATTTGCAAATCAAGTCTGATGGTACAAGAACAGAAAAGAAGCGCAACTCATTTCCAGAGCACAATTTTGAGAGCATTATCAAGGTAATTTGTTTGACTTGCATCTCTTTTTTTCAAAATGTTGACAATACCTTTTTATGTTTTTTTTTTTTCTATTACCCATATCCTGTGTTTTTGTGGTGTTCACTTTCTGTGCACATGTCTGTTTGGGAGTAGTACTTGGCACTGTGTGCTGCCTTGTGTCCAAGGGCATACACTGATGAGGAGCTGCTGTTACTGTTGGTGCTAGTGTGTAAAGTCAGTCTGGAGACCTATTTACAGCTGCTGCCCACAGGGGACCTCAGCTGCCTGCTGCAACACATCCTTAACAACATGACCCACTGGGAAATTCAGGTTAGAAACAGCCACACACACAAATACAGCTGTATACGCACAGATAATTTCAACTTTATGAAGCCCAGACGGTGCCCCAACATGCACCAGGCCTTTTTGAATTCAGGGGTTTTTTAGTGTTGGCATTGTTTGCCCTTTTCTTTTGTTGTTCCAGTACGATAATCTCTTGACTTATTTTGCTTTGTACAGACTGAGAAATGCACAGCAATATGTTGTGTTCTGTCTTTTCTTGTAGTTGCCTCTGGTTTGCCAGGCCATTACTGATCTAACTGAGGATCACCACAACCTCAGACGGCTGGTGCAGCTGCTGCCTTGTTGTAGCCGGGGGAAGTGAGTGAATTATGTACTGCATTAATACAGTTACAAAATGAGGTTACTGAATGTATTTTTAATCTTCTATGTTGTTTTCTCACGTCACTGGAAAGGCAATTGAGGAGGCATCTGAGTGTGTCAGTGATCTCAAAACTGTTAAATCAGAAGTGCACGTATAAACCCTCATGTTCAGAATTTCAGGTGAGAGAATCAAACTTAAACTGTGGGGGTTTTTTTTGTATTGAACTGATTGTAATACCTAGTGTGACAGATATCTGTGCAAACCAAGACCTATCTTATTCCTCTTAATGGCCACTGTGCCCGTTATAACTGAGTTAAAAGAAGTATCCAGTTACCCAGTATTAAATTTGATATCTAAACATTACTTTGGGAAAAAATGAACAAATCGTGTTTTTCTTTCTCTTTTTATTAAGCCAAGGTTTGGGGGAAAAAATGTTATTTCATACAAAATGTGCTGATTTTCCCATAATGGAATCTTTATGCGTGTTGACAAGAAATTAATTGCATACCAATGTATGCCTGATATAATATGCCTTTACACGCTTACCCTTTCGCCCTGTTCTCAGTTGTCGGATCTGAGGAGTTACTTGCCTCGAATGCGTCCCTCCTCCCTGCTGAAGGGCTTCATTGCTGCACAGAAAGAACAGAAGGAGACTGATGTCTGTGCCCTCACTCCAGATCAGCAGGTAATCTGTGCATTTGAAGAAGACAACCCTCCTCTTCATTATTTCATATTATGTGGTAATGTTTTACCCCATTTACTCATGGAAGGCCTTTTCCTTTTTTCCAGGCATATTACCTCTGTTATAGCCTTTTGGCTTTAACAAATGAAGCCTCCAATTTTGAGTTTTTACCCTCAAACCAAAGAGTAAGTGCTGCGTCTTTTGTATTTTTGTGTGGGTGTTTTAGGACGGTATTCTCATGTCAAGGTCACAACTTGTGGGGTTTTGTTTGTTTTTTTTTCTTTCCCTGATTCTTTCAAAAAATATGAAAATAAAGTTACCAACAGCATTTCTAAGTAGTAGTGTTTAATAAAGGCTATATTAATTCAAACAGCGATGTCTGTGTTATTTTTGTGGTGGTGACCGACGGGGATGTGTCATATAAGGACTCTCTGTTGTGTATGCCTGAGAAAAATAATAGTTCTTTACATTTAAACACTGAGACTTTAGTGATCTGTAAATTCTGAACAGTGAAAGCCTGTCTTCTGAAACTGCAAAGTGAATAGAAAGCTTATTCAAAGTCAGTCATTTTAGTTAGCGGGCGTTCCATTGAAACTTGTCTTATTTTTCATATAAATAAGAGTTCGGTTTGGTTTGATTTGTCACCTAACAGAATATAAATTATTAGTGTGAGAACTGTAAACCATTTGCATTTCTTATATTGATTTTATTTGTTCATTTAAATGTTGCTAGAATGAGCTGCTGCTGCTGTCTGCTGAACTGGAAAAACACATTAAGTGTGACATCAGGGAAAGTGAGAAAATGCTTTACAGGAGTAAGGTACAGTAGCTTTACTAAAATCGCTCAAACTATTGACTTTCCATAAAAATAAAAAATAAAATGTCATAAAACTGTTACAACAATTACTCCTTTATTATTTTCTTTTCAGGTGAAAGACTTTGTTGCAAGGATTTACACCAGATGGCAGGTGCTCCTCCAAAGATCACGGCCCCAGGAAGTAAGATCTACTAGTGCTTTTACAGCTTTTATCACTTAATTTCTGAAGTATGCCGTATTATGCCGCATGCATATAGTTTTCCTGGCTACAACATCATTACCTGATGTTTTTTCCATCTCTGCATTTCAGAACTGCATAATCATTGGTTCAGTATAAGAGAAGAGAGAAATTTATTTTAATTTTAAATCCTTAAAATGAAGGTTGACATTTTAAACTTAAGTAAATGATCTTTCGCAGCAATGTTAGTATGTATTTATTTTAAATCTAATCTTAGAATATTAATACAAATTTGTCTAAGAAACTACCTAAATAGTATTTTAGCCTGTCTCACCCCACTATAATTATATTTACCTTAAATATAATCATCTGAATGCATCAAAAATCATACTAGTATTACAATCATGGTAATCCATACAAATTGTCCAATTTCATTGTCCTTTATAGGTTCATTCATTAAACCTTATTACCTGAAAACTTACGAAATATTTCAGTTATTATCTGGAACACTCAGTTGTCACCGTTTAACGTGTCAGCGTTTATTGTCCAAGTTTCCTAAAGACTCTGGGGGAAATGTTTTTCAGGGATGTTGATTGACCGGGTCATGTTTACCAAAATTATCGCTAGAAAATAAGTCAATCATTAGATTGTTCTTAAAGCATTTTTGGATTGTTAAAAGCTTGTTTTGGTATGATCATGGAATCACCCATTTGCAGGTGCCCTGTGTCCTGCTTCCAGCATGTCTTCACATATGCCTGAGAGTTCAAGGCTTTTTCAGCATCAGGGTTTCCTCTACTAGATCTTCCCCAATACTAGATCTTCTCTGGATCAGTTTATTATTAAAACACATACCTGTTGTTACCAAGCATAGATCTGTCTTTCCTTGGTCAGGAATATCACTTTGAAGTTTTCTCCCTACCCCAAAGGCTATTCACCTGGTGTGAACATGTCGTTCACAAGCCTTGGAGATGCTTCTTGCTAGCATTTTCTGTAAAACCTGTTGCTTTACAGGATTCATCACTGCAACCACTGTGTTTTAGTTCTCAGTACTGCTGAATAATATTGGGTAACACATTTTTATGAAAGTCACATCAGTTCTGTTCATTATACATAAAAAAACAACATATTAATTTGAAAAAAGCTATAAGTATAACAAAACCATGTCAGCCGAGATGACAAAAAAAGAAAGCTACATGAAAATAAACATTATCACCAAAATCAGCTGAATTTCACCTTGAATTTGACAGTGGCATCTTTCCTCAGTGGTCTGACCTTTTTGCAGCCTCATAGTCCACAGGTACAAGAAAGTGTTTTCATTTAAATTCTTACATTCTGCTGGTAAATGTGTGGGGAAAACTGCACCCACTGTCTTTGAGAATGCTGTGCTTTTTATGGCATTTTGATTCAGCATTTCTTTCAAAGGCCCTCTATACATAAATCACTGTAATTGACTTTCTTTTCAGATGAGCACATGAGACTGTATGAGAAAAGCCCAGATCAGGCTTTGAGGGATAGTGTAAACTGACATTCATCAGACAGACAAATGTGTCGGTGATGGCAATGAATGAGCTTCTCTCTTAAAATTGATGCTTTTATACTGGGTGGTACCAGTCCATACAGACCAGCCACTGGTCTGCATCTTGCCCTATTTTCACTTCCTTGGCAATACTGAAAAGAGTTGCTGGTAAATGTTTATGCAGAAAAAAATGGGGAAAAAAACTCATTCCAAATTCATTCCCAAAAACAAAAAAGTGAACTAAAATTGATTTGTGTTCTTATTTATGTTTTGAAAGAGTGTAGTACATGCAGAAAAACAATTAGGTATGTCTGTATTACTTGTTTTCCCCTTATTGTTCTCGTTGTTTCTGTTCGTCCTCTGGAACTCATAAAACCAAATTCATTTGTAGATAATGGTTTCATTGTGTTGCTTCATATTTTTTATTTTTATTAACTCAGGGAAAACTGTATGATTACTGGAAACCTCTTCCTGAGGATGAACTGCCCATCAATGAAGAGAGACTTTCTACTGAGTATCCAAAGCAAGAGGCGGCAGAGGACCCTCGAAGTGAAGATTCTGACAGTGTTCACTCGGAGGATGAAGAGTGGGTGGAGGAGGAAGATGAAGTGCCAGCCCAGAGTGAAGAAGAGCTTAAGGAGTGTGTTACAGAGAGTGAAGAGAAGAAAGACGAGGTGCAGGTGGTTTTGAGTGACATAAAAGAGGAGAGACAGTTGATAAAGCTGGGTAATGATAAAAAGGAGGACGCTAGGGGTAACACGCCAGCAGATGAACAGCTACTGGAAGGAGGACATCTTGAAGACTTAACAGAGAGTGATGCAGATGAAGAGCTTCTTAAAGATGAAGAGCCTGTAAAAAAGTTGGAGATCTTAGGGTGAAAGATGATGATGAACTGGAGGAAGTGAACATTTTATAGGAGTTAGAGCAGTCACTCATATAAAGGATAAATAGATCCTTTAAAAGACATGTTTGTTTATTAACCTCAAGACTTTTTGAGTGTAATATAAAGGCCCTTACACACTACATCAGTGTCAGTAGGAGACTGCGTGTTGTGAACATATTCCCCTGTTGAAGTTAAAGGTACTTAGGAATTTTGTAGTGTGGAAGGGCCTTTATTTCTTAGCACCTTAACTGTAGTAAGTCTGATGCACTGCACTATTCTTGCTAGAAGGCAGTACCCTCATTCAGTCACCCTCACACAGGCACAGTGCATCCATCCTTACTGCAGGCTCAGTTCTTTTAGCTGCCTGGGCTTAATTTGTTTGTCTGTTGTGTTTTGGGGTGTTTTTTTTGGGGTTTTTTTTTGTGAATGCCAAATGCAAAAATTATACTTTTATTGCAACCTACACCAATCTCTTATGCTCAGGGTTTCCACTCCTTAAGCTGCTGTCTGATATGTTAGTTAAAGTGTATCTGATGGTTGTCTAGTTTTCTTTAATGTCTGTTCTGAGGCATCTGTAGACAAAACCTTTTTCTGTAGTTCTATTTTATAGTAGTAAAGATAAGCGTCTTGAGGCGCTAGCAGAATATTTTTACTTATTGTTAGGTCTGTTTGTATCCATGCAATTGACCTCCATCTCTACAAAAGAAAGTCTAATAGGTCAGTGGTCCAGCACATTTTTCTTAGAGTTTGATGGATGATTGACACAGCAAAGTACATTTTAAAGCACTTTTCTGAAGACATTAAAAATACTGTTTTGTAAAGAGACATATACTTTTTTTTTTTTTTACATATCAGTTAAAAATGTCAATAAGCAAAGGCAGTTAATATCTGCAGATGTTTCGGCATTTTTTTACATTTGTATTGTAATATTACTTAAAGCTCTAGAGTTCTTTCTCCACTTAAAAAAGAACTAGTGGTTCTGTATTTTGTAGTCATTTTAAAAGGTGGAGAAATTCCGCAGCTGGATGAGACCGCATTCTATTCATAGTCACAGACTAGGTCTCTTACATGGATGGTCAAATGCACTTCTCAAAACACTGTTGCTCTGCTGTTTGGGTAATAAATACAGTTTGATTTATCTTTTATTTGGTTTAGAATGGTTTTTTTTTCTTTTGTTTTGTTGAGGGGTAAAATGTGTAATTTAAAGAGTAAAAAATAGTAAATAATTTTTTATTGATTAATAAACTTGTTTTCACCCTGTAGCTCAAATATATTTTGAACTTCTGTATGTTACATATGCTATTCAGCCATAACATTGAAGTCACCTCTAGTATTGTGTGGATCCCTGTAATGCCACCAAACAGCTGTGATCAGTTGAGGCCTGGATTCCACAAGACCTCTAAGGGTGTGTTGCGCTATCTGGTACTAAGACATTAGCAGCATCCTGTAGTTTTTGTAAGTTTAAAGAGGGTCTTCATGGACCTGATTTGGTTTTCCCAGCATGTCCCACATATGCTCAATCTGAGATCTTGGGAATTTGGAGTTGACATCTTCAGCTTTCACTGTAAGCACTTACAGTGGTGGGCAGGTTTCTCTGGGTGCTCTAACTGGTTTGTGGTGAGGCAGCTCTGTAGATGACAAGAACCGTTCTATTATAGCCAGCATTAACTTTTTCAGCAGTTTGTGCTACAGTAGCTCTCCTGTGGGATCAGACCAGATCAGCTACCCTTTACTCCCGACTCATATCGGTAACTCCTAACCACTGGGGCCACCCCACATTTTTAGAGATGCTCTGACCTAGTCTAGCCATGACAATTTGGCCCAGAGTTGTTCAAATCCTTGCCCATTCCTCTGCTTCAAACATATTAACTGTAAGAACTGACTGTTCACTTACTGCGTAGTATACCTCATCCAAACGGGCGCCACTGTAACGACTTAATCAGTGATATTTGCTTTACATTATAGTGGTATTAATATTGTTGCTGAATTGTGCAGACAGAAATAACAGCCATTTATTTCAGGGCTGGTCATTTGTACCGTCCTCTTTTAACCAAAGGGAGGTGGTAAAGATATACTTATCAGAAACGTAACGTGTGTGTTGTGTGACTGGAAACTCCCCGATCCCGAGAAAACATCCTTATATTACGATTAAAGGGGTGAATATAGAAGGATGGGATCATCACTAATATACACACAACTCCGTGTCGACTTTCAGATGTTTTTTTCTTTATGCTTGATTGAATTAAGTCTTTAATCTAGTCTGCATTGAAAGGTGTCCATGATGAAAGCTTTCGGTGATTAAATTACTGATCTGAAAGTCCTGAGTGCTGTTTTCCGTGTCTTTTGCGTCTCTTTCAGGTCTGATCTATGATATTTGGTGCTCATGGAAACTTTCTCGTGAACGAAGTCGCAGCTGTAGTTGTGACGGGCGGTGAGAGGCGGACTGAACGCGTAATTGCGCAAAAAGGGCGTGTTTAGTTTCGGTACCTGCCGGCGCTGCTGCTGCTCTGCTTCACTGCCAGCACAGCCTGGTGAAGGAGAGAGTGAGAGAGAATTCTAAAAGGAAAACTGCACCCCACTCTTCCACTTTCAAGCATTATTCTGGATTTTCTTTTTTGGTTATAGATCTTGGAGCTGAAGTGTTCTGGAAACCGTAACCAATAAGGACCAGGTAAGTGAAGCGACTTGACTGTGTTGGATAATCTGAATGTGTGGAGTGTAGTTGTGAATGCCGGAGACTGTTGTACATTACAGGAGCTCGCAACAATCACAACAACCACCACCCTCGGACAAGTCGAGCAAGTTTCGGGAACTGCGGTGTTTAAACTTCATCTCGCCTGCTCAGTGTCGGGTCTGTCATTCCTTACTCTGGATCAGAGCTTCTTATCTCCACTCAATCTCCTCTCCAAGCAGCTCCGCGCAAACGCGAGTTTCCCTTTAAACTGAAGCCAGAGCTGAAGATGCGGAAGAAACAGTTCACATCTGCACGTAAACCATCGATCCATCCTCTAACCTCTGCCCTCCAACGCTGTTAATCATTGGCCTCATCATAGGAGGGCAGTATGTGACTCAGACTTAGTCAGGACCTGACAGACCACGAGGTTCATGCGAGGTGTCCCTCTCTCTCTCTC
>JBBJLR010000153.1:11872906-11910214 GCA_037577145.1 Brachypetersius gabonensis
ACACACACACACACACACACACACACACACACACACACACACACACACACACACACACACACACACACACATGCAGTTGTCTTATACATTGTTAGGATGCCACATATATGTCCTATATGTATTAGAGTAACCCCTCACTTTTACGCGGATCAGCAGTCACAGATTCAGTCTAACGCGGTCTAACCATTATAACCAAACTGATAATGGTACGCGGAAATCCCCACAATAACACGGAAACTGCAAATATCCTCCGCCCAAATATCCTCCACCGTTTTTTTGCTTTATTGCTTTTTTTCGTATTACACTGTAAGGTTGAGCCCCTGCGCTCCAAGCACAATTTCTCTATGGTGCAAGCACTAAAACACCTCAAACTCCACAGTTCCACAACGAGCCCTCATTTGTATTTTTAGCCCCAGTAGATCAGGAGTTATTCCTCGAAAACAGCTCGCCTCGCCTCGATGTCTCAATACTTTTGTCCCACGACCTTCCGAGTTGCATATTTCGACAGGGAAAGCCCTCAGACACTTCAAACTCTACAGTTTTTTTTATTACTTTAAATTACATAGGTAAACCCGATTTGAACACGCGTTTACCTTTGTATTTTCCTTTAGGGTAATGCATTAAACTGAGTTTAAAATGAAATTAAAGTGTTCTTGGAGCATATCTGGAGGCATATTTAGGGTTTACACTAGAAAACTAGGCATTTTTAGCCATTTTGTTTACCAAAACACAGCAATGCATTTTTTTCCACTATACACGGGTGCTCTTGGAATGTAAACCCCACGAAAAGCGAGGTTACTGTATATATACAGCTCCAATATTATTTGAACCCTTGGTACAGGTGGATAAATAAATCTCACCTTTAAAAGTAGCGAAAATTGAGTCTGATTGAACAAAAACCTGTATCAGTTTTGTAACCACAGATCGAAAGCACCCCTTAACATTGTTATGAACAAAACCAAAACCATGTTCATGTTTCTGTTTCATTGTGGTAAAATGACACCATGCACAAATAAAAAGGACAAAATTGTGTTAGAGTTCAGATATTAAGCAATGGCAACAAAAACAGCTACATGTCTAAAAATGTATCCACTCTGTATCCACTCTGACAGCAATAATTAAAAAGTTCAAACCATCTATAATGAACATGCAGGACACAATTGTATTTTGCTCAGGATGATTAGAGAGGCAAATATTTTTTTCTGAGGATCATGGTTGTAGAATGTTGGGATCTGCAAAAATTAGGTGTCATCTCTATGCCAACAACAAGGTCTAGACTAGGCCAACTATAATCACATGTAGCAAGAGCCTAACCTAAACCCAACCCTAATCTTAACTTCAATAAACAGCCAGAAATAGTTTTACCCTTTCAGTTTTAGAAAAATGCAACATGTAGAATTGCTTTATATTTTAAAGAAGCACTTTACAATGTTAGGATTATTTTATTCTGTTTTGTCACAGACTGAAAATGTGAAAAATAAGCACGTACACCACTATTGGAAATGGAAGGGTTGTGTATGTGTGTATATTTCTGTGTGTGGAGAGGACTTTTCTCTCAGAATGCCCTTCATCTGAAGTGTGCATCTCTGTGGGCTCCCTAATAGGGTTTTCACAGCAGTGCCCTTGCCAAGCATCTCTCTTTCACGAGTTGTTCCGTTCCCCAGACACTCTGCTCTGTTTCTTCCTTCCAAGATCTGTTTCTTCCTTCACCCTCTGATCAAAGCAGCAGCCTCAGAGAACTACAGCCTCAATACACGATTCATTTTTTGATAGGTTTATTTCTCACCATCTCTCTCTGATGCTGTGAACTGGCTGCACTCAGTCAGATGCTGTCTCTTACATTTCAGTCAAAGTCTATTAGACTTTTTACGTCACTATTTTCACATCCCTGTAGTTTGCAAACTTCCTTAAAATACCCCGTATACTCCGTATTCATTGAATACCCTGTATTTTAATTTTGCAGAGAACTGTTATCATTAGTTTGGTGCCCACTTTCCCTCTGACCCTTATCACGCCTCAGATTAGAAGTTTCAAACAGTTTCAGTTACCAATAGGAGGGTCTTTGGAGCGTTTCCTTGTGTTCTAAGTCACTTTGTATAAAAGTGTCTGCCAAATGAATGAAATGTAATGGTACACAATGTATTATCTCTGTCTCCTGGCTGAAAAATAGTTACTGAGCAACAAGTTATTAGGGCTAATCAAGGTCCATTAGCATGTAAGATCATTTGTGAATTGTATGCATGGCAGATAATTTGCAATGTTGGGTTGAAGTCGGACTTAAATTATGTTTGTGTTAGCTTGTCTCTTTACATTTTTACATTTGCAAATGTAAAGTACGCTTGTCTGCAGCGAGTCCACAGTTTGCAGCAGTGCACTGAGTGGGCTGTGGGCGGATTTGTGCTCTCTCTGTGCCAGTCCCCACAGCAGGGTCACTTTAATGAGGAGATTATCCTTCATTTTGGATGTGCTAGCAGCAAAATACACTACAAACACAGACTCACTGAGGCTCTCTTCACTCTGAAATAAATCCCTTTACATCTCAATATAGATGCCCATGCAAAATGGAAAAAAAACAAATTGTGGGAATGTGCTTTACCTTTAGTTTAACTGGTTTCTAACTATTCAATTCATAGAGGGAAAATTTCATGTAGAGGGGATCTATGGATTATTTTGCCATTCATGATTAACTTAAGCTTTATTCAGTTTTTTTTCTCATTAATATAAATACATATTTGCTAAAAAGGTGTCTGCAATAACCTCTACTGCAACCTGTGCATGTTTCAGCATCAGTAATTGCAGATACTTTTTCACTTTTTCAGATACGCGTCTGGTGAGAAGCGGTTTTTTCTTTTGTTTAGAAAAGGGTTCTTTATAGTACCAAGACACGGTTCTGTATCTTGACCAGTAGCCTTTTTTGGTGCTACATGGAGAGACTTTTAGTAATCACAGAACCATAAAATGCTAGTTCTTTAAAGATCCAGGCATATCCCAGAGAAGATTAATCATGCGGACTCAGGGCTACATTTCAGCATGTTTTGCTGATTTGGAAAGTATTTGCAACTCAAACATACGGTGGCCCTGAACAACAACAACAAAACAACAAAATTGAGAAACAACAAAAAAATTGAGAAACACAACAAATTAAAAATCACAAAAACAAATGGAGAATCACAAAATCAAATAAAGAAGCACAAAAACTAAACTGAGAAGCATAAAATCAAATTAAAAATCACTAAATCAAAAGACCAATCACAAAGACAAACTGAGAAGCACAATTACATTAAGAAACCGGAAAGGGTAGGTACCGGTCAGCAACAGGAGCGCTGTTCGTCTTTGGAACCGGAAGTTACTCTGCGTGTAGCTCATTTTTCCAAACATGAACATTACAGTTTTACCTATTTCTGTGACCATCGGATTCTGTGACTCTATGGGCACTATTTCACATTTTGCTGTTGAATAAACACAGCGGCAGTTGCGTGCACGCGCTCTATACGCAATTTACGTGAAACGCGCTGTATCGGCCTGCGTTTTTCTCCTAATATTGTTAAAGGCGCAAGGCTTTACTCATGACATTTAATGTATTTTAGAATACAGTACAGGAATACATGCAGCCCAAAATGGAAAATCACGAAGAGACTCGTGAATAAAGTATACTCCATCCAAAGAAAATCAATAATAAAGGCTTTGTTCTAATTCTGATTCTTTAAGACACAGCTGATGTGACATTGTGTTTTGAATATAGCCATTCAGAAACATAATAAATGAGTACTTTATATATACCCACTAACAGAAATTGCTATGCCAGTGTCTGCCTGTTCATTTCGCCCACAGTCTATATTGATTACACCCAATTTTTTTTTACCAAAAAAAATGTTTTGATAAGTAGATTACTTAAAAACAAAGATTTGCTCAGAAGCTTAAAATGTAAGTAATCTGAGTAATCCCTCAGTACAATTGAAAATGTACTGTATATAATATTTAGACATGATACCAAAAATAGTGAAAACACTCATCGCTTGTAAAGTACAAGTAAATAATGTAAAGAAATCTCCTTTGTTTGTGCCATGATGCGCTTCCACAAACATTGTGTTGTGAAGAGAAGGCTTTGATAGAACCCTGTTCTTTAAATTAAAGAGGGCCTCCTTATAGTTGCAATTTCACCTTTAAGTTAACTGCCAACAAAGGTGCACATCATTTTTCCACTTACAGATTTGTGATATTAGATAAAATGAATATAAATGAATGACTAAGCATGTTTTGTCTAATTTGTTTAGTTAGGTTCTATTATTATTATTATTATTATTATTATTATTATTATTATTATTATTTCAAGCTATCAAGCACCACTGGATATGCTTAGAAGAACTTCTTTTCAAAGGATGCATGTTGATTACTTTGAAGGATATTCAGAGCCTCTGCTGGTAAGAACTGCACATTCTGTGTATTTCCCCATGTACTAGTTTACAGTAGAGAGTATTCCGCTAGTTCTTATGGTGAATTTCAGTGCAGCTCTCTGTGCTGGGACTGTTACAACACACTGTCCCTAGAGAGGCTCCAAATTGGAGAAAAATGCATGTAGAGGCACTTGGTGTAGGGTCCAATAAGAGTTATTCTCCTCTGGGAGACAGCGTGCAAATTAAATTTGCTCGATCCACCTGATGGGATGTACAATTTCTTCACATGAGAAAAAAAAAAAGAAAAACACGCCCAATCCCATCCAACCTGTTCCCGCTTCCCACCATCACACTGACAGCAGAATAAAGTACCACTGCCAAGAGCAAGTAAGTGATCCATGGGCGAAAAAGAAAAGTCAGATTTAAGTGTGCTGTGTATTTGCCAGACTTAGTTTTCACTAATAGCATTTACTGTTGGTTTTTCTAGCCTTGAGTAACAGCAACATTGAGATTTTATTGGCCAATTTAGATGCTGTCTTGTTGTATAAATGCAGTCTCATGTGTATCTTATAAACCTGAGGTTTAAAATACTTGTTGCCCTCACTGCGGGCCTCAACAGGCATGAAACTTACTGAATAACAGAGAGATCACATTTAAAAAAAAAACCTGCAGTCCAAGTAACATTTATGATTTTCCACAATACATTGTTATGGACAAACATCTTTTAATTTTTAAATATTTAGCATTAATAATAAATGCTGTACATGGGATTTTATATGGAGCAAGTGTTTCATTCTTGCTCAGGCTTCTTTCACTTTAATTATTCATATTTGGTTCAGAATTTCTGTGGAAAAATCTGTTTTCATGTTGTAGTAATCAGGGCTGCTTTGGACTTTTGGTTCTACTTGCCTATTCTCTTTATGCTCTCCTCCTGCAGAGGGACAGAGGAGGTCTTCTGACCCTGCAGAAGAAGTGGACGTCCTTCCTGAAAGCCCGACTGGTGTGCTCTCTGCCAGACTATGAGTTCCACTTCAATGTGCTGCGCAGTGTGTTTGTGCTGGAAGGTCTCAGGACACAGGACACAGTGCTCTACGGCATCTTTGGCCTAGAGTGGTAAGAACATGTGCCACAAGTCCGTGTGCACCTTTATATCAGTCTCACATCTGTTCGTTCAGCAACAATATACGCAGCATATATAGCTAACTATTTGCAGATAATCAGGGTTTGGGAATTTGTTTTATTTACTATTAATAATAAGGCTACAAATTGCCAGTCTAGTGAATTTTACCAATAACTAAACAAGGAAGTTCTTCAAAGTCTCAATTTAAAAAAACAGCCACTGTTACTGAAGTGTTAACATAGTGTGTGGTAATAGGCCACTATTTGAAGATAAAACTGACAGTTAAACTTTGATTATATTAGTAACCAATTAATCTGACAATAATTATGTCGGTGAATTAGTTATATACATTATATATAAAAGCAAGCATTACACCTAATATGGATAAACCTTTTAACCACAAATACACCTGCATTTGTGACAGCCTGCTGGTGTGAGTTTCAAGCTAAAAGCCTGAACACATTTTTAACATTAAAATTGCTTTTGTTAACATTAATAATAAATTATGTAATTATCAAGTCAATGCATTCATTCCTCACATGAATTTAAACTGAATATTTTTGAAACTGAGTAGTTGTAGCAGTCCTACTTTTAATAAACACATAATTGAGCCGCTGTTTTCTCAACAAACGTATTTGGGGCATTTTTTTAATTTCTTCATAAGTGGATAAGTGGAATAAAAAATCTCATCATAATAAATGTTTTGTGTTGAATACTGATTATAAACCATGCTATTGCACACACTGTTGCCCTTGTCTATGGGGGCATGATTACATTTCATGATAACAAGAGTCAAACCTTAGAAAAATCCTAACTTTTTTTCAATCTGAGCTTTTGACTGAACTGAGCAGGCGGCTGAGATAGAGGCAAGCTTGTCACATTTAATCCGTTGTGGCAGTTTTATGAGAAGGTTCCAGCCTTTCCAATCTTGAACTTGAGTGGGGTTGGCGTGTGGCTGACTCCAGAGTGCCCCCTCACTCGATAGTATCGGGATAGATGTGGTGAGGTGCCAGTCTGTTAGTGAGCTCAGCTGTCTGTTTGGACACGCTCCTCAGGCCCAGCATGCCTGGACCGGCCACTGCAGCCCACACTGAAGCTCACTCCACCAATACAATCTTGGAGAAAATGGCTGACATGTTTTCTGGCTGCCTGGAGTGCGCTTTATCTTTTATTCATAAGCAGGTCAGCTTCTCCGATGTGAAGATGTGCCAGGGAAAAGCCCTGTAAGTCCAGGCTCAGCTTTTCTACAAATATTGCTGCGCAATCCTTGATAGGACCGTAATGGAAAGCCAAATTCTCTTTGCTTTTCTCAAAGAACGTAGTATTTAAACATTTATTTACTTTTCATTTTTGTTCAAAGTTTTGAATACATTGTTTTTATGATGTCACAACAAACAAATGCATTTACAAATATTTGCTCATGAAGTCTAGTAAAATGTTCAAGCCTGGATTGCTTTGGGATTAAGGCACAATACAGGGCATCTGATCAGAACAGTAATTATTTACAGGCAGAAAATCAGTTTAGTGGACAAAAAGAGGTTGGAAAATGATTATGTGAAACGAATGAAGAATTTTTTTTGGTGGGTAAATGTCATCAGTACCAGAAACCGTACCACATGGGCCTTTTAAAACTGTGCCCTTTAGATGTCTATAGTGTAGAAACTATTGTCCTTTTATAAATAAACTGGAGAACGTTATTTATCTAATGGCTTCTGGCCTCGTCCTTTGTTATGTCGAGCTGTAAGTGTAGTAAATGGGTCTTAAACTGCACAGAGCGATGCTGTGTGTTGTCCTGAGGCTGTTGCTGTGTGTCGGGAATGGCGGGAGAAGAGCAGTTTTGATGATTTGGCAGGATGGGGTGAGATGTGACATGAGAAATCCTAGATTATGAGCCAGTGAGAGAGGGATGAATGAACAATGCAGAACATGATGACTGCTGACTCGGAGAGAACGAGGGAGGATAGAGGGAGAGAGAGGGAGGGTATTAGTCTGTCAGATGAGGTCTGATGAACTGTTTGTTGTGGCCTGCAAGGTCAGGATGAACTGTTTGTATGCCCGAGTGTGTTTTCCATAGACTTTGCATTGTTTGTGCAGTCTTGAGTCTCTGATGAGAAAAAAAAATCAGGTACAGTCTCTTAATGAAAGTCCTCCTCTCTCCCAGGCTCTTATTACTTTTTCATTATCTGCCCCTCCTCTTTAGAGCACTTTCCATCTCCTTTTTTCCTCCCTTGCATTCCCTCTCTCACACTCTTCTTCAGTCACTCCTAATATATGCTACCCCCTCCATCTCTATCCTCTTTCTTTCCACTTGTCAGATGAATGCACTGCTGCTCTTGATGAGCTTTGTCTCTGTCCCGCTCTCTCGCCCCCGTCCTTCTACCTTCCCTCACCTCTCCTGCACGCTTTTTGATAAATCTGTAATCTATTTTCATGTTGCCATGGTTACGCTGTGGGCTTATGGAGGCTCTGTGCCGGCATGCCAAGACCTTGAGAAACAAAGAGATCAGCCGAGTCTCAGAGGCAGAGAGAGCGGGTGAGATAGAGAGAGAGCCTCTTCAGCTGCTAAAGCCAGCACACCCACTGCAAAACTCCATCAGACCTGGAGTGAATCACTGCCTTCCACAATGCACAACTTTTTTTCCCTTTCTCAGTCCTCCGTATTGTTCCTCAGAAACATTTTTAAAAATGCCAGATCATATTTATTCATTCACGCATTCGCTAGAGCTTTTGTTCAGCTCCGCAGTACGTTATGTCCCTGAACATTCTGTATTTTCACTTGGAGTTTGCACTTAGCATGGTTTTTATTTTACAGGAAAAACGTCAAGGCTTCTGCCATCTGCCGCTACTCTTTCACCGATATCCAGCAGGCGTTTGACGGGGCCTACATGGAGAGTCAGGAGGACGCCAGTGCCAAATGGACCGAGTACACCGGGAAGGTGCCTGAGCCAAGGCCTGGCTCGGTAAGCTCCAGTAGCAATCAGAGTCACTGCTGTTTGTATTTGTAGCTAAATTTGTTCAGCAGACAAATCATTTGTATTGCATCTGGATGTCATACCAAAAATAGGTGTGGCTTAAACTATAAATGGGTTAAGTCAGCGTTAGGCAACCACATAATTCTCTGTCCCCTGAGTTGCTTCCTCCTCTTTGCTCTCATGTGTCATTCTCTTGCGCTACTTGACTGTAACTTGCTCTGTCCCATGACTGCCAACTGAAGTGAGAGAAAAAGTGACTATACTTTTGGGGATGAAGACCTACATCAAGAAAACCAAACCCAAACAGTATTGGAAAACAGTAGGAACAAATAAACTATTCCACTATTTGTGTCTTCCTTCTGGATTAATGTATTTGTGCTCAGGAGCGCCCTTATTACGCTCTGCTGTGGTTCTACGGTAGCAGCGCCCTTCCCTGCAGTCTCGTCTTACTCCGACCTGCTTATCTTGATCCAACTCTGCAACTCGACCTGCTGGCTGACTCCTAATGTCAGGAGCACTGCTTGGGTTTCTGAGCGCTGAACACCCTGCGTCAGAGAGCATGGGTAGAGTGTAAAGATCACACTTAGGGGAGCAGCCATGGAACAAGCCGATGCACAAGCCCCCAAAACCCTCAAAGCTCATTGCCACGGAGATTAGGAGCAGGCAGAAAAGCTAGGCTGATAAGTGGTTTGGGTTTTAAAGCCTTAACATTTATAATGAGCGCAGGCTTGTGACGTTTCATGTTTTTGTTTCAGTTGATGTTGAGATTGTCTCAGAATTGGTAAGAATAGAGAGTTATAATTTGCCTCCAATCTCAAGGAAGTTTTAGACATCCAAGACAGCTGTATTGAAACTGCTGGCATTTTTTCTGGCGCTTATAGCTTCTACGCTTCCATTGATTACAGTCTATTCATTTACATATTTACACATAATTGTGCTGAGCTGATGACTAAGAATAGCTTAATATATCCTCTTTTGGTACTGTGACATTGCCAGATGGGCAGGAAATGGGTAGAAATCATATGATGGCAGGTGCAGGACAAGCTGCAGTCATTCCAGCAGTCTTCATGCCAGGAGAATTGCAATAGACGAGGAGTGTCCAAATACTAGTTCTGCAGGGCTTGGGTTCCAGCACAGTAAAAAACGGGGGGGGCTTCCCAGTAAGCTGGATAATTTAAACCAATAGGAAAAAATTGTCCAATATGAATACTGCCTACAAATCGTATGAAATTACCCATTTTTTGTGTGCCTTATTAATTTCAGAGTATATTTATTTTGTAAGTGTATGAAAGGCCCTGTAGTCAGAATAGATTTGGCGAAGGTTTTGTTAAATAATCAAGCTGACATTAGCACGGTGACAGTTTCATCATTTACAGTACAAAAGAATAATTCAGCTTGGTGTCATAGCATTTTACACTGGAAACTCAACACTTTAAGAAAAACAAGTAAAATGTTTCATTACCTTCATGTTAATAACGGTTTCTATGAAAGAACAGATATGAGGGTGGTACATGGTTAGACATATTGGACAGGGTTTACGTTGGTTTTAAATTTGCTTTTTAAAAAGGCCCTAAAATAGAAATGAATCTGATGTGTGAGCAAGAAAATCACCAAACTTGGCTGGGCCAAAGCTGTCGCGCCGTGCAGAAGCTTCCTTGCTGTGCTGTGAAGGACGTTTTTCTAAGCAGTTGGACTCATGTTTGCCTCCCTCTACAGTGCATCACGGATCGACTCAGGGCCAAAGGCATCAGCTTCTCCACCGACCTGCCAGATGACGTTCTGCACTTTGTCCGCCGCCACCCTCTAATGGCCAAGCAGATCCTCCCTGTGGGAGGACGCCCCCTATTGTTTAGGAGGTCATTGGACTACACTAAGATAGCAGTGCACAAGGTGACTGCACTGGATGGCCAGACATACCACATGATCTTCATTGGAACTGGTGTGTTTTATTCTTTTTCTCTTCGTTCAGTCAGACCAGTTACATATTCATCGCACTGCATCAGAAATGCATGGGGAGATGATCCAAATCTGTGCGCACTCTCTAAGTCTCTTAGTACTATTGATATTGTTGGATGTTTGCTTGCTGCAGATGAGGGCTGGCTGCAGAGAGCAGTGGAGGTTAAAGGTCAGCTCCACATCATCGAAGAGCTGCAGCTGTTTGAAGAGCCACAGTCTGTGGACAGCATAGTCATCTCTCAAAAACAGGTCAGCAAATACAGTCATCTGGACAGGACTGGGGGGAAAAAAAGGAAAAACAAATTTCTGTTTTGAGAGTCCCCTGCTGATGTATTGTAGAACTAAATATCTCTAAAATGAACTTAAACGTCAAAGATTGTATTAAATCTAAGTCTAACCATAACCTTACATTTCACTTCAAGCCAAAACCTAAATTTAATCCTAACTTCAAGTTTTTCTTCATTAAGTTAAATGATGGTAGAGCTAAAGAAATTAAGGAAACAGATGAGCAGCAGGAAGAGAAGAAGTGTTATTTCAACCGTTTCATAAAACAGTTTTTAATCGTATTAGATAGTATTAAAGTAAAAAAAATGAAATTATTATAGTCTCATATACTGTTTTTTCTCCAGCAAATGCATGCTAATACTTACTTAAAGAGAAATCATTTGCTTGGCTCTCCTGACTTTTGCACAGTTCTGTTTATCATTCCTATCAGAGCAAGATACAATATCTCCAAAAGAGTTAATGCAACACTTTTTAATGCTTAGAAATTTTGGACCATTTTCTTGGTTCATTCGTTTAGAAATTTGGCGTGAATGACAACTGGTACGTCAAGGTTAAAAAAAAAACCTTTTCAAGATTTGTGTCAGGCAAACATGGCATTTGGTTTGTTTTCAGCACATTTCGATGCACAAATTCTATTTATATTCTGAGCTTATCATAATGGAAAGAAACTGCAGTGTATGAAACAAAATTTTTAAATTACATGTGATATTGTGAACGAATATTGTGTGTGTGCGCACCCTGCGGTGAGCTGGCACCCCACCTAGGGTGAAACTTTGCCTCGTGCCCTTTGGTCCCCAGGACACACTTGCGGTACACACGACCCTAGTAAGGGTTAAGCGGTTAAAGATAATAATTGAATGTGGAATTGTGGCGTAACTTTTGCACGGATCACATTTTATGTTTTATTAATTTTGTCAATAATTCAGCAAAAAAGCATTTAAATGTAGAGCACAGATACTGGATCTCTCTTAGACTGTATGAAGTGAACTGTGTGCTTGTCTCATCCATTTTGACCCTCTAGATGAGTTTGTACGTGGGCTCGTCGACCGCAGTTGTGCAGCTGCCCCTGTCCACATGTCACAGGTATTCTTCCTGTTTTGACTGTGTGTTGGCACGGGACCCTTTCTGTGCTTGGGATGGTGAAGCATGTGCGGAGATCTCCTCTCATACTGACAGGTACAAGTCCTGGCTCATGAGTGTTTAATCACAAACACAGTACACCTTACTGGGGCCATGGTCCATATGTTTGATGCACAACAATGTAATGAAATGTTCAATATATCTATGTCTTCAGCATTATTTCTGGAAGGTTTCTGCCTCTCTACTATTTTGGAAAACACTGAATGTGAATTGGATATTTGAAATTCAGCATTGTCTCCGAGGATTGCAGTGCATTCGACCAGAACTAATTGTGTTATCTTTATATGTACAGATCAAATCTGACTCAAGACATCCTGAATGGGAATGAGGGCTGTGAGAACTCTGCAGCAGATGGTATGCACACTCATTCGTCTTTGTATTCTTCAGGCCTCGGATCCCAAAATGATCAGAGCAGAATAGCAGGAGGAGCAGTCACTGGAATCATTGCTCAAGTGCTGTGTGCATCATTTTAAATAGGGCAGAGCTTAAACTTCATTATACAGAGTTCCTTCTGCACACATATTTACATAATGCCCAGAGTATGTTTTTACACGAATACTTTTCTGTGTCTCATAGTCTGGTAAAGAATAAACTGACAGCAAATTTACTCCAACAGGAGCATCAGTCTGAAGAATTGACCTTCAGCCTGCCTTTCATTACAGTTTGTAGCTGTTTAAAAATATTGACAGAAGGACTACAATGTGTTTTGAGAACATACAGGAGTACTTCTGCATCACTGAGCAAATATATGTACTATAAAAGAACAGATTTAGACTATTAATGGAGAGCCTGTAAGCAACCACTTGAGTGTAGTAACTATATAAACAGGTGATGTTATCACAAAATTATATAATTTTATTTTCTTGTTTTTTGACGTTTCTTCTTAAGTATCAGTGTCATGTATGGTGACAATGTTTTCATATATTTTTTCGCCATATCCCCCACCATTAAGCAACACTATAACTGAGTTCTTTGCAAACTGTGATTTCATTTCTGAGACCCTTGCATTGTAGACCCTTGCACTGTAATGTGGATGAAAGCATTTTAAACAAAATGAAACTGCAACATGTGATCTTTATTGTTCCTCAGTGATCTGTTTCCTTTTTCAGATCTGATGATCCATCGTGTTCGCTCGGTGATGGCGGGGGATGATGTGCTCCTGCAGTGCGAGCTCAGCTCCAATCTGGCTACTCCAGAGTGGACACTGCATGGCCAGGAGCTGCAGGGATATGGGCTCAACTCTGGCTACCGCATTGGCACTGACGGCCTACTGGTGATTGAAGCTCGGCCGGACCAGAGCGGTGACTACAGCTGTTTCTCTTCTGAGAGTGGCGTCCGCGTCCCTGTGGCGAGCTACACACTGACTGTACGTCAAGATCTGCCACCAGCACCTCCCATAGAGGTGACCTACCCACCCCACTACTGGGAAACCATCCACTATACATCAAACAGGAGCAATCCAGACCTGACTTTGCATCCTGCTGCTGCACCCCAGCCTCCTCAATTACAGTTCCTATCTTTAAGGAACATGGAGGCCATGTACCTTTCTCTGATCACCATCTTGGGTGGACTCTGCCTGGTCTTGACTGTAGTTCTGCTGTATGTTGGATTCTGTGTGCAGAGCAAAAGAGGGAAATACTCTCTCCGGGCTGCAGCCCAAGCCGAGAGGAAGAGGAGCGGCCACATGGAGTTGAGGACCATCTCCAGCCACTGCAACGGTAAAGTGGATGCACATGATGGCCTGCTGCAGATTGTTCCTGGAGAAGCACAGATATGTTCCAATAAAGACCTTCCTCCCGCACCCCCACTGCCTCCACCTCCGGCAAACTTGGAATCGGAATACACCAACGGCCTCTCAGCCACCCTGCCCAGCGTCTTACGCAAAATGAATGGCAATAGCTATGTGTTGCTTAGGCAAAGTGATGGAGACTCTACGTCTCCACTGTACTACTCCTTCACTGAGGAGCTCAACCGCATTCTGGAAAAAAGGAAGCACACGCAGCTCTGTAACAAACCTGATGAGAGCTCAGTATAAAAAAATATAAGGCTGGAAGGATGGTATGATTGGACATATGCACAGAAATGTCAGACAATTTGATTCATCTAAAGCCTGTGTATTAGCCAAACTAAAAATGAAAGGCTGGGTGACTTCTGTTTGGAACAATACTTCAGACCATAAAAGCAGAGCCCTATATTTTTACCCTGTGGCATTTTCAATGAAGCAAACAATTTCACCAAACATGAAAAAACAAAACAGAAAAACGTAAGTCTTGACTCACATAATGCCTAATCTACCTCAGATGAACACTGGAGAAATCTTAGGAGACCTTGATGTGCTCCAATGAGTGAGCATGCCTGGGAATGAGGAGGTCAAACCAGCAGAACAGGAACCATTTCATTTACTTCAGCAGAGAAATGTGTGCGTTGAAAGGACTTTGAAAAACAACGCCAAAGGCTTGGATAGCAGGGTGCAGCCTCATAGAAGACTTCTCATTTCCAACTGAAAGACCTGCTAGATAGGTTTTAGACAAACATTTGCTCTTGACATGGCTGCTTTTGAGCAATACTGCTGAAGTGCATTCAGTGTCAGATGCTGTGATGTCATTTCCTGTGACGTTCTGTTACTTATGTCAACACTGACCACACCAATGAACCATCAATAACCAAAACTAACAAATGTGCTGCATTTAAGTAGCAGTGAACACTGAAAGAGACTAATATTCTGAGCCCAGCTTTTATGGCTTTTATAGCTAATGCATCAGAAAAAATGTGAGAGTGACAGTATTAACTACTGGAATGCACTTTAGTAGCAATCAACATTTACCAGAAAAGGTACATGTTCTGAAAGAGAAATAGAATGTTATGGAATTGGTGTCCTGGTTCCAGGAAAAAAAACAGGCCCTACACAAAAGAACCCTGTCAGACTGGACTATATTCAAGGGTACTTCACTAGTACTCTACCAACCACTACATGATCGTTTTTAATAATTAGCCATGACAATTTTTTCTGTAAAGGCACTAAACAGTCATCCCACAGTTCAGAGGTTTATAACCCAGATGAAATTAAACAGTAAATTGTGACCTTTCCTCACCAGCAGTTCAGACCCATTCTGTGTCATATGTGGTTAGCTAATGGCTGAGTCTGTGTTCATAGAAACAGGTACAGTTCCCTGCTGACTTCACTGGAGTTCCAGAAACTCCTGCTTGACGGTTCACCATGACATTAGAGGACAGGTAAGCTGGCATTAACCCTTTGAGATTATCCTCAACACAAACGATTACAGACAACTTTATAGCCAGGAGTTTTAGAAGAATCAAATAATTACAGCAACAATGACAAATTGGTCTTACATTGCCAAACATTGTTGGAAGTATTATGAAATAAATACTCTTTCCATAATTTGTGTTTAGAGGACAATGAGCATTGTTCTACTTTGGCTTTGGTGGTCAATTAAATTTATGAGTTCCGGTAAGTGCTGTGCATTTATTGTGAAAGTGTTGTTCCTGGATGAAGATTGAATTGAGCTCTATTAAGGCCTGGCCTAGCTCCCAGTACTTTTAAAGACAAGAGAGCTGTTCTAGTCCGTCGGCTAAAATCTAAATGTACAGAGTATAGCGAAACTGAGCAGAACGCATTAAGGCCACATGTTCAAGATGCAGCTGAGATGAGCTAGGCTGATATTTACATCTGCTCTTTCCCATCTCTCTCTCTCTCTCTCTCTCTCTCTCTCTCTCTTTCTAACTTTTATATCTTTCTCTCTCTCGCTCTCTCATACACGGTCTTTTCTTCCTCTGTCTCATTTTCTTTCTCTTTGTCTTTCCATTAGTTCTCATTCCCATCTCTCTAGCTCAGACCAATAAAAACTTTAATTGTTATGGAACCTATACATTATGTTGAGGATCTTTAAACTTTAGAAAGGTTCTTCGTCTCAGTGAAACCATCACCTTTCACCAAAAGAGTCTTAATGGAGCCAAAACTGATGCTTCTAAGCCAATGCTCCAAAGAACCCTTTCAGTACCTTTTCAGTATATCTTTCTCTTCCACTTCAATTCCTGCTCTTTTGTCTATTTTATTTGACAAATTGCTCTAATTCCTGCACATAACTTCACAGCAATGCTCTAATGAGAGGGCCAGATATTTGCATATTTATCTGACCTCACTGGTGCCTCTGAGGGCCAGCAAGACCCCAGAGCCACTAGTTGTTAGGCAGCATGTGTGCCTCTCTCCAGTCGCTGCAAGCGCTCTGTCCCTCAGGTCCATCCTGCTAGAGAGAAAGAAGTGTGAGATTGCATCTAGCATGTCAGAACAGGTCTGTGACAAAGATAGGTCTTCAATGTGGTCTTAATTCAAAGGCAAGGGAGAAGAAAGTGAGATGCAGGAGAAGGGAGAGGCCTGCAGTTGGGTGTAAATGGTTTGGCAAAGGGTCATTAGACTCATTCAGTCTCATTTACTCCTACACACATTTAGGAGTGGTGCACCTTTTCTAGTTAAAAGGCATGTTGGATGAAATGCTGTGCTAATGAATAAGGGACCAGTGAGATCTTTCAGTCTCGCATCTCGTTTTACAGTCTTGGTTTTGTGAGCTGCATTGTTCAGTGCTTCTGTGCATAAAGGTAAAATTTGACTTGTTCCATTATTTGTGCTTTTTTACAGGTCTGAAGCAGGCAATTTGCCGCACCTCACAAATCATTTAAAGTGAAAGGCCAACAAGCCAGTTTCAACTCATCTCTCAGAGGAGTGAAGCAGTTTTTTTAATCCATGGACTTTTAGTGCCAAGGCTATTGAGTTACTCACAGCAACACAATGCAAGCTCCGGAATTATATGCCTCCTGAAAATTTTCTTCCAGAGAAGTTCTCCAAAGACTGAGGAATCCCTGTTTAATCATTGATTCTGTTTAACCAGCTTTGCGCCTTGTGGGTGTCAAACAGTGGGTCAGTATTTATGATTGTTGTACAGTCTCTGTCTTTATATTTATTTTATTATAATCGATTTTTTTTGTTGTTGATCATGCATGTGCAAAGATGAAATTTTTTTAGTTCTGTAACAAAAATATAAATCTCTGACATCAAATGCTGCCTTCCAGTGCTTGTCTTTCACAGCCCTTGAGTAGCGAAACCCCTCAGCTGCATTAAGGCTTTCACAAAGTGAATAGCGCATATATTGCCATCAGAAACCATTTTCTAAGCTATTGCAATAAACAGACTGCATTTCAGGGTCACTTGAGAACATGTTTGTGTGCCTCTTCAGTGGTGGGCAGAACTGTGTAGGCTGCCTCTGGACCTGCTTGTAATGAAGCCATTTAGACTTAGTGCCTGTCACCATAATGAAAAAAAAATGGGGAGGAATTATTGCCAGTTCGTATGGTTCTGACACACTCTTGCTTTCTCCGTGTGGAAAACACACTCAGTCACCCTGTGTGTGTTCAGACAAGCCTGGGCTTCACTTCACAGGCTAAATATGGATATGAATATCCATGCATTTCCAGAGAGAGTACAGTGTTGCTTGGTGTTCTGTGGTTGATAACACAATTATATCTAGTAGGACATTTTAACAGAAAGGGAGATGGCTAATGTGATTTTCCCAAGTTTCTCAATGCACTGATAGGTTGATCCTGCTGTGGAGACTCGGACTTTGGGCTGGTTTACATTTCACCTCACTAAATCCCGTGGCCAATGAACAGCGTTGACTCCTGCAAAAGAGTTTACTTTGGCTCTTGTGTAGGTGTTGCATCATCTTTTTTTCAGGAATAATATTACTGCAGCACTTAGGTTTTTTTCCTAGGCAGATTAAACCACATCAGATCATTTGAACTGCCTCCAAATGCTGCATGATACCTGCATGGTGCATATCAATTTTCCTTATCACTGTTTCCAATTGTGTATTTGCTGCGTAAAAAAAGCACGCAATGTAAGAACCTGTTGCTTGGGGCTCTGCCAGTTGTAAATAGAGCAGAAGCTGAGAAAGTAATATAGGATGTTTAAGGTAATGAGTGTGGAACAGGTTGTTCTGTCTGCTGAGTGTTTCACAAGCAGTTACCCTGTTAACTCCCCATCTGCTGCGGAGAAAGATCCGAGCTCTCTATACATCTGCCTGAGCGTTCACTCACTCCACAGCATGGGTTTGTTTTCAGCATGCCAATGTGTGCTACATTACAAAGAAACTCCAGTTGGTCCTCAACCAATCTACATTTTCGTTTAGTCCCAGGTCCCAATAGAGCAGGAGCAAACAATCAATGAGTGTAGAATGCAAATTGCCTGCTTCAGGTGTTTTAGAAGCTGGCGTAGAACAAAAAGTGAAGTGGATGGATCTGACAGCTTACCGCTGTATTGAATAACATCATATATGTCTGTAGAAATATCTTTTGCTTGTGTGTCACAAAAAAACGATTTCAGCTCCCAGCGTGTATCAAATTATCTGGGGAAGTTGTTGAATTAATGAGGTCACTCTTGCATAAACTGGTATTGATCAGACTCCTACAGATGCTATCAAACACACCTCGCTTGAATCGATGCATGTTTTTGGACCATCAACTCATATCAGGCCATCATATTGTGAATGCACACTCTGTCACTGCCTTGTGGGACCCAAGAGGAGACATTACCTATACGAACTCTCAGGTGACCCACGTCACTGAAACCATGGTGAAGTTAGCTTTAATTAGGCAGGGCTTGTGTAAAGCACAAGGTCAGCCGTGGGAGGGAAGGGAGAAGGGAGTAGTCCTGCTTTTAGCCAAGTCATGGACTAATTTTACCTTTCAAAGCAAATCGTGAATAGGACAAAGCTCCATCCCTGTCCAGGAAACCCACACTTTAAGTCCACATAGTTATGGACACTCTCTGAAATAAAGGGTGTTAATCACAAGTTTGCCTTTACTTTACTGAAGTGACATCTCTACTCCTCTGGGAAGACATTGCAGCAGATGTTGGAACGTTCCTGTGAGAATTCAAGTGCATTATGCCACAAGAGCATTAATGAGATCACAAACAATATCCCAACTCATCTCAAGGGTTTTAAATGGAACGTAATCACTTTAGAGAATACAGTTTCACTTCTCCTCAGGCTGGTAGTGGGGTGCTTTATACCATCTTAACTGATTCTTGACAATGAGAATGATGACCTCTGGCTCATGCGAGGCTGATTCCTTCTATTGGCAATGCTTTTCTATGGATATTATACAGTGAGTGCACCCAAAAGTCACTGAATTCACTAATTATGATCATGTCAGGTCATTTTGGACATGAATTGTAATTGCCTGAGTTGCTGGGGTACCTGTGTCATGTTCCTCATTGTTCAGCATTATGGCTGCATCACCATGCCTCATTAAAGACATCTCTGGTACTGTCCCAACTGCCAATCAACATTATTAGACCTATCAGTCACTGCAAATGTTAGAAGAAGCTCTAGGTAAACAAAACCACAGCAGAAACATAGGCAAAGTCATACTGATATTTGATCTGTCTGTATTGAGTTCAGTAAAGCCAGTTCAGAAGAGGTCAATACAAAGTCACAACTGACATGATCTAGGCAGCATTTGTCTGTTTGTCTTTTCCCTTTTTTTGGCTTGTGACTTTAACAAATTGCTAGAATTCTGTCATTTAAGCTTTTGTCAGTGTAACTGGTTCTGAGACCAGTCTTTGTCCTTGCTTCTGTACTTTTTAAACCTATGAGGCAACCTCCCAATTCATTATATGTGCCTCCTAGCTCTATTACCAAACCAAAAGAGCAGTCTTCTGTTGCCAAATAAAGGCATAGTTGATTGACAAAATTTGGACTAATGGGGGAACTATATAACCGTGTATTTGATTTTCAAAAATTATTTTATATTTCACTGAAATATTTGATTTATTGAAACTATTTTACAGTTCAGTGGTTGGTAGATTCAGTCCTTCGCCCGGCCTGACCTGCATGTAGCTTTGCGCCCTCCTCCTACACAAAGTGCTGGAAATGTCACTAATGCCACTGCACCCCAGGTATCATTGACTAATTTTGTTTTTAAGGGTCTGACTGTGCTGTGGAAGAGGATTCGAAGCTGCCTTGCTGAGACAGGCAAAACAGACTCTGGAGGAAACTGTGGGGACTCATATAGTACATGCCCGTTGCTAAGCAACCTACCCAAAAAAACTCCCCTTTGTTTAGGTTTGTACTGTTCATGCCCAGGTACTGCTGGGCTCTGTAGGAGTTGAGTGGCTTTGGGCCATCCAACCTTTACCTACACTGATCTTGTACCCAGAGTGAAGGACACAAAAACTCCAATGAATTCAGCCACTTAAAGTGCACCCATCGTTGACGCAGACATTCAGTTGCATCCACACAGGTAATGTAACATACAATGAAAAGCATCGTCAGTAGAACGGGTAGCCAATGATTACCATGCCTGATGCCAAGCAATGCTTGAGGGTCACAAAGCATCCCGACAAAGTAACTGTGTGTTCTCTGGAGTGTTGGAGCTCCATCTAGCGTAAAGCCTTTCCAGTCAGGGCTGTTTCTGCAGCAATGGGAAGAAGATCTGAAATGCTTGCTTTCAGAAGAAACAAGAAAGAAGGTCTCTGCATATAAACATATAGAGTAAATAAACATATAGTGTAGCCTTTTCTTCTCTATTGCCACTGTCGACGTGTTTGCACTGACAACAAACCGTGCATTGTTACCATAGGAAGTAAGGAAATAATAACAATTTCCATTGCAGCCAATCAGACATGGCTTGCATGTGAGACACTGCTCCCTCCAGTAACTCCAGTTTGACAGTCCTGTCAACCCTGTCCTTTTAGACCTAAGTACATGTGTAATTTCATATCATTTTCAACTCAACACCCACATTTCAACCAGAAAAACCACACCTCCAAGTCGCATTATGTGTCTTTGTCTGACAGGACTTTGTCCTGTCTTCTGTATATAAATATGGATATTTCTATTTTTTCTGATGTTCCAGATTTTAAATGAGTAGATTCATGTATATTAAGCAATATAAAGTCAAGACTAAACTTACAGTAGAATGAAGTGAAATTTCCAAAGGCAGTGCTTAAACATGGCAGAAATGTTCACAATCTAAAAGTTTAATAACTAATTGATTAATTAATCAAAATGAGCCGTTACAGCTTGAGTGCTATTTTAATTCACCCTCAAATAAGTTTTGAGATGAATATCTGCTGATTTAACCTACAGCTGTTGGAAGAAATTGTTGGAAAGGGCTTTTAGTTTGTATTTATGGTGCCACCTACTGATGTTTACTTGTAACAACGCCATGTTTCCAACTTTGTGGACACCGTTTGGGGAAGAACCTTTTCTATTCCTGCATGACTGTGACTCAGTGCAAAGCAAGCTCCATTAAAGATATGGTTGGATGAGTTGGAAGAAATTGACTGGTCTACACAGAGCGCTGAGCCCATCCAACACCTTTGGGATGAACTCGAGCCAGGTCTCCTCGTCTAACGCCAGTGTCTGAACTCATAAATGTCCTATAGAATGAATGGGCACAAATTCCCACAGAAACTCCAAAATCTTGTGAAAAGCCTTCCAAGAAGAATGGAAACAGTTATAGCTGCAAAGCAGGAACCAACCCCATATTAAATTCAATGTATTTGAATGCAATGTCATTAAAGTGCCTGGTGTAATGGTTAGGCATTCCAATAAATCTGTCCATAAAGTGTGTCATAGATTATTCATAGTGTGTGAATTCCCTTTATGTTCACAATGATATTTCAGAATAAGTTACCTTACCATTAACAATAAATCCATCAAAGTAATCAACAAGAATGATGTTCTATAGATGTTGTAAGCAGTAATGTTTTGTGATTTAGGTACTTCTGAGGAAGAACACCTTTTAGGACAGAGATGCTATTTTTTCTCAGTTTTTTCTCCTTCAGGGATGTGGGTGTTCTGGAAACACTACAAAGAGGCCTGATGTCAAGAAATACATTATTACCTTCAGGCTATGCTCTTCATATGAACCAAGAAAATTAATTGTTCTCAGTATTAAACCATAATGATGTGATGCTTCTGGGAACTCCAAGGAATAAACATGCCTGTAGGCAGGAATGCATCCTTCAACAGTGTATAAAGCATGCAGCAAAGACACCACAGATGGACCTTTCCACCTATTGCTGCTCTCCCTGTATCAAGAGTACTATGGACTGGTGCCAAAGTCTCTGTTTGAAACCTCGATTGACAATCTGGCATGAGCAGATAAACTCTGCCATGCCCTTCCCGGTTCTCTATAACTGTGCCGTCCTGAAAACACAATGAACAGCCAAATTCACTACGGAACTGAATAAAAATCTGAAGGAGTGTTTATGCAATGGAGTGATTAACACTAATGGAAACGCCTTGTTGTTACCACAGTATCATCATAGTGGCACCATTCATCAATGGCCTTTGTGCTTCATAGCAGATAAGACACATTTTATATACGAGTGCTTGTGCTGGTTAGGGCTTGAAAGTGTGTTAAAACGTGTGGCACCTTTCACTTGCCATCTGTGGAAGCCTCAAATAGCCAGACAAGACTAACACTATGTTTGTGAAATAAGATAAACACACACAGCTTGAGTGAGGATGAGGATGAAACACTCAGAGACAGGCCAGTGTTTGCGTTCATTGTAAGCTACATTGTCTTTGTGGATGCTTTGCACCTACTTATTTTCTCCACTAGGGGGCAGTGATAACACAATCTTGGAAAGGAGCGAGTCAATTTTAAGCATCAGCAGATGTAGATTTTTGTAACACTTTGCTCATCTACACTGAGCATCTGTGTGTGTGAACAGCGTGCAGTGAAGTGTGTTATGTCTCTGATGGAGGCATTAAGTGAATGTCTTTGAGGATAACTGGAAATGAAAGAGCAACTGTTTGATTGATATTGGATGACAAGTGTGACAACAGCTGCTGTAAGTATATTATGCTTTTCCCCATTTCACTTTGTTGATTCCATTCCATTCTATCAAGCTCTCTCTCTCTTTCTCTCTCTCTCTCTCGCTCGCTCTCTCTTGCTCTCTCTCTCTCTCCTCAGCTGTCACACAGAGACGTTCTCACAGTCACATGCACACACGCAGTGGCGTGTGCTTGGTCAGCACTAAATCTTAGCCAGTAATGCATTTCACAGGCCCTGAAATGGTGATGTTAGACCTCAGCTTTATGACCCACTCAGTAATATTCACAGAGTGGCAAGTAGATGCCAAGACCATAAGATGCAATGACTAAAGCCTTCTCTGAGGTTCTCCCACAAATGGAGTGAAGTTTAATTGAGTTAGATGATCCCTCTAAAAATCCTGGATTAAAGCTTATCACACAGGGTGTTTATCTCTGAGAGGATGTACCATAAGGGTTTAACCCAGTTAACAATGCGCACTCACACACGCATTCACTCACACACACATACACATGTCATGTCCCAGCAGTCCATCACACAGCTGAATCAGCCTCAGCTCTAAGGGTTTCCTGAGGTACAGCTGAAGCCGGATTATTGTGGAGAAGTTTAAAGGTGAAGTATCTCTGACTCATGTTGTCTTTCTGTATCGTCTGCCTACTTTACCTCTGAGCTTCTCACTTTCTTAGGAGGGCTTGAGTAAAAGGATTATATCCAGATTTGTACTCAATGGGGAAGCTATTGCCATTAGTGTGAAGTTTGTTGTTTATCAGCTCCACTCTCCCACAAACATATAAAATTATATAAAAGTGTATATATTATTAGCACAGTGAACCCAGAGCTGAAACAGACAAATGACGTAAACACACATTTGCCAAAAAAAACCTTCAAGATCCCTAGGCCTTTCTGAATAACATGAACTGTAAAGTGATGAGTTGAAAGTCTTTATAGAAGACAGAGTCCTGACAGCATTCCACAATAGGAATATCATACTAGCAGTCAAACATTGTGGTAGTAGTCTGATGATGTGGGGAAGCTTTGCCTCTTCAGAGCCTAAGTGATACGATGAAGTCATGAATTCTGCTCTCTTCCAAGAAATCCTGAAGGAGAATTAAGTGCAGTTGGGTTATGCAACAAGACAAAGACGTGAAGCTCAAGAACAGGTCCATTTTTAAATGGCAAAAAAAATGAAGGCTTTGGAGTGGCCAGGTCACAGTCCAGGCTCGAGCCCCACAGACAAGCTCTTACTTGAAAGCCTTTCACTGTGTCTGAATAACTGCACTTCTGAAAAGTTATGTAAGGAACTTAGCTCCAGTTACAGGACATGTTTGATTGCTAAGGCTGGTCAGTAATTAAGTTTAGGAATAAGTTTCAGTTATTTAGGTGTTGCAACATTACTTATTATAAAAGACACAATACAATACCATTATTACAGTAAATGGCACAATCATTTAAAAAATGTTTTTTGTTTCCTCATGCTCTCCTTGCCCTAAGAGCATGTAAGTGTGTTCAGGTGTTTGTGCTTAATAAAAGGAAACTCATTAAAATCGTTGTCAGTGTAATGGAGGCTATGTTGCCATTGCGGCGGATATACATTATGATAAAAAAATGGAGGGCATTTAATGGTTTTCCTGTTTTTCTGATTATTCTGCAAATTTACCACTTACAGCTTTCAGCAGAGTGAAGAGTTCACAGAATGTCCCATCATCTATACAGAGCTGATTCTGACTGAGTAACTTTATGTTATTAACTATTCCATCAGGCTATTCTTATATAATAAAACACATTTATCATGAGTAACTGGCTATACTTACACTGGAAGCACTGATCCTGCTCACAAAGGACATTGCTTATTGATCTAGCATGCTAATCCTAATCACTCATATACAGTTATTGTCAGTACTTGCAGTGTCATTGTTTTATTTTTCCCCAGCAGATACACTATTGACCCCTGACAACAGCGTCTTACCCTCACCTTGAACCGCCATGTCTCCTTTAACATCAGAGGCTTTGAATGAGAGCGGATAAGTGAATCCTTGAGTGTTCAGTAATTCAAAGGTCATATATTTTGAACCTGGTATAATTTCAGCATTGACCTTTGCAGGCTGCTCTTTAGACGTGTTCTTTCTTCTAAAGGCTAAAGTGTAGTTGTCCTGGCATTTGTGGAACACCAGAGGGTTTTAGCGCAGTCTGGCTTTAACGGCCTTCTGCTTCCACCACAATAGCTCTTTTTTCCTTCGTAATGCTGGAGAGTGAACCTGGGCCCCACTAATGATTGCATTGAGGAATCTTACTGGAGTCTTGGCAGGCAGATGGGGACAAAGCCCTAATGCCAGAGGTAGAGCATGATCACAGTATTTGTTTATGCATCTGGTCTCTGCGAGACACAAGTTTAACACACTCCTCCTCGAGGGTCCACTGTGTACATGCTGATGTGCAGACGTATCACATTTTCCTGAGCACATTGTTTTAAGATTGGTTTTGAGGAACAGAGAGGTTAGGGTGAATGATCATGGAGCTGAGTCTCCAGAACTTCCTGATTAAAATCCCATTCATCCAGTCTGATTCAGACCTGCAGGCTCCTTAGTATTTGTGCAAAGGACGTCATGGAGAATAGGCTTAGAGACCTTGAATGTTAGGTAGCATTAAAAAGTGTTCACTGTGGGGCCTTTAAAGTCCAGCCTTTAACTCTGGAATAAACCTTTGCGGTCTAGAAGTGGCTGAATGTGAAAAACACAACGTGCTGGACGTGATGGATGTGTGATGGAGCTGCTCGGAGCCAGTCTGAAGGAGAATAGAGGAACGACACCGCTCAATATTTCCATATGGCACGAATCATCCCCACTCAAAGCAAGACTACAAACGAAAATTACCTTGAAGTATGCAGTGATGGAAGCCAGTTTGTTTTTGTTTCTCTTAACAGTCTAGTTTAGTTTTGATTAGGAGAGTTGAACACAGGCAGAATACTGAGGGGAAGAAGGAACAGCTGGGTTTTGGAATGGTTCCTGCTGTTGTTCCCTGTTCCTTCTTATGAATATGAATGCAGCATTGCAGTTGATGGCCCCGTGAGGAAAAGTGTGTTAACACGGACCGTGGTAAAAGAGGTAAACACGGGTCCAGACGTTCTTCTTTTGAGGGGGTGGAGCGTTACTGCTGCCATGTAGCACATAGCACCCGCAATTTTCTGATCAATTTACTAGCAGTGGTGGCGACAGCCAGTCAAAACTGATGTTTAAAGTTTATAACAATGATTTACCATCAAAATAAATAAATAAATCAAGGACTGAATTTTGAGAAACTTTGGCTAGTTTCTTGACTCTCAATACCAAAGTCTGAGGTTTGGCAGCCCTGCTTACCCTCAGTATCACTGAACCATTATTCATACAACACATGCTCCCATCTGTACTCAATGCACACTGTGGAACATTGCTTTGTGTGCAATTATGCATAGCACATAAAATCTCCTATGTGCTGATAGTTGCTCTGGTGCAACATTTTTTCACTGTATGTTTCACCCAATTGAGCTTCATGTCAGTTTCCAGCTAGAGAGAGGAAGCAAATTCAGCGGAATGCCAAACACCACATTCTCAGACAACATCCTCTGAGGTAAGACCTAAATAAGGAATGTTAGACTTCTTCAAATTAATTTGCATCGAGGGTTCACAATTCATGATTCTGTATTTGGCACATACAAAGTTATACAAGTACAACATGTGAAATGTGTCGTTAAGACAATAAAGTTATCAAATAAATTAAACTAAAGAGAAATCTGGAAAGGTAATAAAAAAAAAATAATCTGAAAAGGCTCTGGTGATTACTAAGGTAGCGTGGAGCCAAATTTCGTTAGTAAGAACGATAAGGGAAGCAATGGAAACAGCATTTCTCTTTTGATGTAATTCCAAACAAAGTTCCAATCAAATATTAGAGAAGATTTTCCTTACTGATGGAGTTCAATGTGCTCCAGCTTGTGTCTGTGAAATCTGGCCCCTTAAACTCTCCTCATGGAGTCCCACCCCAACCACATGCAGTGGTCGACTTTACATGCAAAAGAGCGTTCAGGCAAAACCTAATCCTCTCTAGTCTAGAAGGGGGTCCCTGCCCCTGCTCTAGGGCTTTTTCTTTTTTGTGTTATACTTGTGTCCACAGAGAAGTCAAATGCTAAATAAACATCAAGTCCCTGGGACATATGAGGCCTTATCTTAGACAGAGTGTTTTTGAGAAGGTTCATTTTGCTATTAAAAGTCATGACACGAAGCTACCATTTTAATAAATATAACATAAATTCACGAAAACATTCCATTCACTTGTTCGCTCCCCTTATCTCATATAAATTGTGAAACTCTCCCCAGGCGGTTCCAGATCACCCTATCTCAACCCTCAACACTCCCTTTAGAAATACAGTTAGATTTATGGGTTTCCAGCGCGGCAGCCCTCTGAGGTGAGCCATCTGGAATCATCAAGCTTTACATATTTTGAGCCAAAACTGCTGCTGGAGCATCTGATTTCTCCCTTTTCTTTTTTACAGCATAGCATCCTAATATATGAAATTGTTCATATACTCAGAATAGGAAACAAGTCAGTCAGTCATGGTAATTTGCACTAATTTCATCTAAATTTTGTGCTTAACCCTCCTGTTATGTTGCGGGTCAAATTGACCCATTTTACATTTAAAAAATCTAAAAAACATAGTTAAAAGCATTTTTTCAGTATAAAACTTCTTGTGCTTGGCTTAATAAGGATAATCAACATATACAATAAAAATTGTTCATCTCACATATGTGTAACCCCCCCGCATGTCTATATTACATAGATAATATAGTCAATTTGACCCGGCAGTCAAAGTGGAGGTTAAAGAGGTCAGAAATATAAAATACAATTTGTTTCTTTGCAACTGCGTGACCTATTTCACCCCAATCACACACACACACGCGCGCAAACACGCACCCAGAACAGAACAGAACAGAAAAGGCAGTAACTGAGTGACAACTTAGTGGGGGAGGGGCAAACTATTTTTTTTTTTTCTTCATGTGATGCATACACCAACTATGCATTGAACATGCAGCTTTACACTGGAAAGCCAGTTGGAGGAGCCCCAGAGAAGAATCAGGACACAAGGGTTGTGCTTGACATGGCACAAGGTCTCAGGGGGCACAACATAACCTGTGACAATTTTTTCACAAGCTACAGCTTGGGTCAGGAGCTTCTAAAGAAAAAGCTCACGATGGTTGGAACAGTCCGAAAGAACAGGGCTGAACTTCCTGAGCTGCTGATAACCAAGAACATGGCCCCTCAGTCTTCCATATTTGTATTCACAGACACCACAGCCCTAGTGTTTTATTGCCCCAAAAAGGGGAAAAATGTGCTCATGAGCACTTTGCATTTGCAGAAACCAACTATGATCCTACACTACAATGCCACCAAAGGGGGAGTGGACAATATGTACAAGGTCACAGGGTCCTACAGCACAAAGCGAATGACTGCAAGCCATCTGATGATATCAAGACAAGCATGATCTGTGTAAAATGTGCAAAATTCATTTGCACAAAACATTCTGTGATGACATGTCCCTCATGTGCTATATAGATGCACACACTTGCCTCTTGTTCATTTCCACCTATTAATTTATGTGTATTTCTGGTTCTAAACATTGCATAGTCTCTCTCTCTCTCTGTCTCTCTCTCTCTTTCTCTCTCTCTCTCTCTCTGTTTTATTATTTTGTTCATTTCTGGTTCAAAAACAGTGTTTAAATACAATTTACTTATAATTCAAATCCTCATTTGTCTTGATTTTAATCAGCAGGTCAATTTGACCCAGAACAGAAGAGGTGTCACATGTTACTTTATCTTTATCTATACTTCATAAAAAGAAAAAAAATAAAATTATAAAATAAAATAAAAAAATAATTAATATCATGTAAAACTATTGTGTTTTATACATAGGTCTTTCCAATGTACATGTAAAAAGCTTTAAAATGCATTTTTCATGAAAAAAAAGGGAATTATCCTCATTGAAACGTGATCTGTGAGAGGTAAAGAACACCATTACACCAAATTTTGATTGAAATGGTTAGTAATGCAGTTAATAATGAGGTACTAACAATGTTTATTGCGATTTTTGGTTTCTGACACTTTTGGATAATTAAACATGCCCCGGGTCAAATTGACCACATTACTGGTGTTCCTGAGAAACGAACACAACAGGAGGGTTAAGCTCTTGTGGACTTCTGTGTCGATTCATCTGCTCTTCTGATAGCAGTAGTGGCAGAAACATTCAAGATCTCTCATTTTTTATAGGAGCACAAACTTTGGACAAGTTGATGCTCGTACATTCTGTCGTATCAACCTCTTCAAACTGGGAATTTCTCAAATACTGGTTCTAGGGGACTGCAGTGCTACAAAATGTAGCTCAAATTCATCATGAGTTATTATCAAGAAGCATTAGTGGAATCCTACACGATCACAAGCTCCTCATAACAGGCTAAAACAGCACTAGCTTTGGAAATTCATCTTCCCTTTATGCCATATGTGTTCAAACATTGCATCTTTGCTTCTTTACTATTGCAATGAATTTTCGAAGCTTAAGTAGCTAACAGTTAATGGAAAGCATGCCCCAATAACTATCAGTGTGAAAAAGCATGGCTAAATAATGACATGCATTCCACCTCCATAGAAACCATAGACATAATTCAGCATTCAGGATGGCTACAGGTTTTATCTATGTAACATACTTCTGTTCATTTCTGTTGTAGTTGCAGTCCAAATTCTGGCTTTAAGACTTACTTGTTCACTACTTTAGCCTCATAGCAAAACTAAATAAGTAAACTAGTAATGGTGGGAGGATATTGTGCAAATCTGATTTTTACCAAATTGTTTCCTTGATTGCTTGCATCCATGTGTAACTAGCATTACTTTCTACCTCTCATGACGCCTCTTGTCCTTCATTGCTCCCTTCTTCCTTTGTCTTTGATAGTTTCAGGCTGGCTTAGGGTGCGCTGCTGTTGCTGCAGGCCACACTGTAGTATTTATGCATTTTTCATTTTTCATTATTTGATTCTCTTTAAGAGGTCTATGGAGATGTGAATTTTCTTTCCAACAAGACTGAACGTTGATACCTTGACGCTGAAACGACAGAAAAAGGCAGGTCTGCACAGTTAGATGATCAGAAACCCGCCAGGTGCACTTTCTTTGCTTTATTTCATTTTCTTATGTTTCTTGACGTTCTGCTGAAGGCTTTGGATTCGTTGAGTTTGTGATGAATGCTATTTTGGAACTGGCTCTGTAGAACTTTCTGATTTCTTTCTCTACAAGAACAAAGATCTGCTGAGTCGTGTTAGGACAATATACTCCAAATATTTCGACTCACAATGGCTTTGCCTTGCCTTCACATTAGAAATTTGTTTGTCTGGATTTAAATGAATAATGGACGTGTTCTCTTGCAAGGTAGTGATTGAATTTTTATGAGGTCTCTTATGCTGTCTGTTACTATAAATGCAGATCTTTTAGTTGAAACACTGCTCTGAACTATGTGTCACTTAAAATAGCTTCTCCACTTTGTTGTTGTTTATAGAAGAAGCCCATGGATTCCCCCTATGGGAAAGAATCAGTCTCCCCTCTGTTGTAATAATAGTTATTTTCCCCCGTCTCCTGATTATATCTCATGCTGCAAACTTCCCGAACAGGGCCAGACTAATGCTTTATTCATTCACCCATGCGTCCTTTTAGTTACACATGAATAGCTGAGTTGTTATTTTTGTTTTTGCGGTTTCATAATGGAGAGAGGAGATGACACCATCATGCCTGCTTGTCCTCTAAACCTCAATTTTTCTTTAAAAGTTTTTGTTTTTGGGAAACTCTCTCCTCTCTCTTGTGCTCCCACTCTCTGCAGAAAATGTGGTGGCATCATTGCTTCCCATGTGATATCTTTCCATTAGATTGCATTTATAGTGGAATTCAGGAATAGTACACAGAGAGCTAGTGAAGCTGGAAGAGGAGACGTAGTTCACTCCTACACCTTTGAGCTTATGTATCTCCAAAATGACATTTTTAAGTTCTGCCTTTAAAATGTTATTTAAATGAACATATGTCCTATAGAAGTGGTCTAAAATTATATCCTCACTGTCATATTTCATATCCTCAGGAAAGCACCATGAAAAAAACATGCTTCCAGATTTTAAACTGTCAAGTGGCCCATTCATTCGCAAAGGCAGCGAGAGTTATTATTGGTCCAAACCAACAAAAGAGCTACTGTGGCAGGAGTCACTGGTGTTTTTGATGATGGTTATGGCTGGGAAGTGTCATAACACAGAGTGCACCCCACCCTTCTGACTATGGGACTACATATAGTTTCTTTCAGATGGATAATGTTCTCTGCCACGCTGCAGACATTGATTCTAGATGGTGTTCTGCTCTCCAAATTCCAAATCTGATCAATCATATGTGCGATGTGCTGGAGCAACAAGTCCAGCTCCACCTCACAGCACAGGACTTAAGAAATTGGACGCCTTGGGCATTGTAGAGTCTATGTTTTGGCAGCAACAGCAAAAGGTGGTTAGATTTTGGCTAATGATATATATATATATTCTCAAAAATAATTGATATTCCAAAAAAAAATCCCCATAAATACTTATATAGCTGGCTGGTTTTGAAATGTAATATAGCCAGTGCAAGTGCAATTTAAAAGATGTGAAAGCTTATGTATGAGTTTTTATCAAAATAACAACCCCATGTCATTATAGAAGCCCAGATTCACACCATAAAATCCAACAATATTTAAAAATCACTTGTGCCCAAACCCTCTCACCACCTTTTGAAGCACATAAACAGTTCAGTCTCATTTGTTGGACGCTCATTGGACGCTCAGTCCAGCTCAGCTCTTCCCATGCAGCTCAATGAGAGAAAGATTCAAAATTGTTTGCTTTTCTTTGGACAAAATTTTTTACAGAATGCTTGGGATCATTATCCCACTGAAGAATGAAATTCTGTCCGGTGATACATAAACCACCAGGAATTGTGTGATGTTGAAGAATTAAGTGAAAGCTTTTTTATGATCCAAAAAGAAAATTATTGGGTGAGCCCAAACTTATGGACTGTAGTATATATATGAAAAAGTGTAAACACACCTATGTTTCAACAAAGAGTTTTCTTAACAGAGACGGAGGCAGAGAAGTACACTGCTGTGCCACAAATGTGTGATGCTCAGGTTTTCCTACAGAAGTTCAACTTTGAGAGCTCATCCATTTTTAAAGTGTGTTTGAGTCAGAGGTGGTGATGCAGGCTCTCTGTCAAATGTGTGTGGAGTGTGTGTGGGCTGGTAAAGGGGCTGAACTGGCTGGGCTAAGGTTGCTGAGGCGGAAGGGCATGGAGAGTGAGAAGGAGAAGGCTCTATAAACAGATGTTCCCAAGTCTCTGCCCCTGTCTCTTCTCATCAGCACAGCAGCCAGAGTGCTGCTGGACTCCACTGCACCACTCTGAGCCTCCTCTGCTGCAACAAACACTCTCCCAACCTCTCTGCCTATCATTTAACACTCATAGGTTCTCCTGCATATTAATAGTGCTACTTTCAGGGGCTTCCCACAGATTAAGAAAGTGTGCAGATCCTGCTTAGTCTTTCCTATATTAAAAAAGCACATAGGTATTTTTTCAGGTATTATTTATAACATTCATTGTTATGTTTACCTTTTTTTTTAGGTCGAAAAAGGTGAAGATGTGCCATCTGGTGAACTTGATGTGACAAGAATATTGAGTTTCATCAACTGATCCAGTGCAATTTACAAGTGCAAAGCTAAATCAGGTATTTTAGACTTAATTTATCTCATTCTGAAGCCTTCTTAGTCTAAAATAATGTCTAGATATAGGCACCAATGTAACATCATGAAAAACACCAAAAAGGAGCTACTAAATACATGTTAATGACTAAGTATGACTGAACAGATTGCTTCTTTATCCCAGATCCCTTGAGTAGACTAAAATAAAGTAAAAGTTCAGGAGAGTCAAAATTCATTAAATATTCACTCCCTTACATGAAACTAAGTACATGAAATTTGCCCTCTACCCAACCCAGTCTTGTCTGCATATCAGCTGCATAAAGCTTCCTGACCCTGATTCTCTTCAGAGGCAGTTCTATGGCCACCAGACTTCAGAATTTCTCCCCGGTTAAGCTCTCTTCCTACCAACCAGCCTTCAGTTCCTCTGCTTTTTGTCCCATGCATTTTTTTTAAGTGCATGTCATTTAAATTATGAGATTGTGAAATAGCATCATAATAGAAATACTGGTAGTAACATTCTGCATGTTAATTCTACTGTGCATTAAAAACTAACATCATAAGACACCCAGCATGTTGTTGAATTCAAAATGATGCACGATCTCAGCGATCTGTTGTAAAGTAACTCTGAGTGTGAGAAAAAGTTCAAAGGAATATGAATTAAAAAAAATTATATGTAGTAATATAAAGTGTTATAGATAATAAGCCATGCACTACAGGCTTATTATTCTATGTTTAATCAGTTAGTATTATTAAATTGTTACGGACAGTGTATGTTAGTTATATATTAGTAAGGAAGAGGTGAAGTGTGGGCCCTCATTCAAGTATTTGCAGTATAGAAGGTTTACTAATATTTTTTGTTGTTATTGTTACTATTATTAGGGACATCCACCTCATATTGAAACTTTCAGGAGTCAAGCAGACAAGGTTATCCTCACAAGCCCTTGGTCTGGGCCATCAGGAAAAAAAATCTGCTCCCCTTCTGTACGCTCCAAAGACCCTGAATGTTCTCAGTGACCAAAAGTCAGTGCACAACCCGATCCATCTGGCACATTAACATCACTTTGATTATAGTGATGTTTTGCAAGGCAGTCACCAAAATACCACTGAGCATGGACCCATGCCCAACATGTTGGTGTGTGTTGTTTGTGACAGTGAAGTGACACAGTTTCCCAAAGTGTGGGGTCTTTAGATGTTGCCGTCCTTTTTAGAAACCTAAAATAAACAAGTTGGGTGTTTATCATTATATTTGAAACGTTTCTTTAATACTAAATATTATCAAAGATTGGATGCTGTTGAGCAAAGAGGCTTAAAGTGTCAAAGCATTGCCAGGCTTATCAGGAATCAGGACCATAGTTCACATTAACGTGGGAAACCAGTGCCATGTATTCACTGATGCCATAATGGACTTTGGAGGATTTTTTATTAAAATGACATATTTGTTGACCCAAGTTTCCTTACTTCCCCTTTTACTTTGTCCCATGGCTCATGTTGTGCACAGCTTTCTGTAACTGGTAGACAAATCACCCTTAATCAAATTTGTAGACCTTCAAGTATTTGTATGTATTATTAAGCTTATCTTTAAACAAAATATTTAATCTGGTTTTAAATCTGTCACAGACCATTAAACCACAAAAATTGTGGTTTCAGTGTTCTATTGTGAACATTTCTGTCTGTTTCCTTTTATTTAGTAAAGACTTCCTTATGTGAAGACTGGATAAATTATGACTACTCAGAGATGTTTATATTATACCGTGTTTAATGCTTAAATGAGTTTCCTTCTTTTTTCTGATGGTGAAAAATACAAAACTTTTTTTTTCTCAATGGCTGTTTTGACTGGAAATAAACAAAAGGGTGGTTAGACTTTTACAGGATTCTGTTTATCAGATTTCCGTTTTCCCTCTGTTTTGCTTGTGTTGACCTCCAGTTTTCCTTAAACCGTTTCATTCATGACTTAAAGATAATAATAACAATAATAATAATAATTAGTAGTATTATATAGTTTTATTATTATTATTATTAGTAGTAGTAGTAGTGGTAGTAGTAGTTGTAGTAGTAGTGGTATTTTCATGTATTTTTGTCCAGAAAATGACAAAATGATGATACAAATATATAGAAGGACTTTAGCGAAATAGAAATACTAAAAAAAGAATCAGAAATAAGAAAAAGAAATTCTCATGAAATTTAGATCACCAAATTCAGCAAATATGCCCTTTTGAAATATTCCCTTTCAGCCAGATTTTTCTGGATGAGAAATAATGAAACAAAATATAAGACGTATTTCAAGATGTAGCCGGCAAGGGGGACCAAGGAAAATTAGAATATTACTGCAGAAAGGAAAAGTGGCCTGTCCCCTGAAATGTCTCCAGTGGCTACATAACAGTGTGTACACCTGGCTGTATTGTGATCCAAGCAGTGATCTGGGTTCTGTGTGTGTGTTTGTAGAGGCATCTCTGCATCATCCAGGCCATGTTCATTGTTCCCAATGTGATGGCCAAGCATAACCTTTCTACAGCTGCTGGACGAGCTGCTGGACAAGCTGTTGAGCTCAGGGAGGGTCCCCTGGCCAGCAGCACAGCTTAGGCCTCAGCTCGACAGCAAAAAGGGCTGAAACACTTATCCCATTCCCAGCGTTACATCACCCAGCGATGTTGTGTCCTCACACATCATTTCAGCTTGTCTCTGTAATCCTGCTGAATGAGCCAGGAGGACAAATCCACCGTCCTTCATTTCCACAACAAGGCTAGCTCAACTGCAGGCTGGCATTCATTCTTTAGACCTGCATGTTTTCTCTTCATGGCCTTAGCCCGCTGACCTCCTGCTGGTTTTCTTAGAGCTCCAGGCACTTGCACTCGGAAGTGCCCTTTTTTGAGGTTTTTTTCTTTTAAGTAAATCAATGCTATTGGTAACCCTTTATGTCTGTTTGTCTTTTTAACAAATATTTAACCAATTAAAGGCATTAAAAAGCGTATCTCTTAGAACCGCTCAAACTGTCAGTCAAACTTCACAACTCCGCCCCCTGAGTGCCGCGAACTTAGGTTTCAGCACATCAGTCCGAGTCATAGAGCAGAAGCAGATGAACGTCTTCGTCTTGTAAGGTATTAACATTCCCACAGTACCTCCTGACCATGGAAGGAAAAGGAAAGTGCCAGCACGATACCTGCATAGTGCTGCAGCAGCTCAAGACAGCCATACTTTCCAAACTGTTGAAGAGGTTTATCGAGCCAAGGTGTGTTTCACATTCCTGGATACAATCACAGAGGAACTCGGAAAAAGATTTAAAGTAGATGGGACGATGCCCACAGGAAAAATACTGCAGTCATTCCAAAGCCTGACAGTTCATGACAACTAGGTGGGCACACCAAACACAGAGGCTGTCCAAGCAATACAAACACTGTGTAACTTTTATAGTGTTGAGGAGAGGCAGCAACTCAAGACAGAGCTGAAGGTGTTTCATACCACCTTCAAGTCAAGTGGCATGAAGAGTATGCTTTCAACTCTAAAAGAAAGCAGTGGCCAGCACGTTTTCCCTACACTAGTGGAAATGCTTAGAGTATATGCCACCCTACCTGTATCAACTGCAACTGTGGAGAGATCCTTTTCAAAAATGAGGTTAATTAAGAACCAACTCCGAAGTCTCTGCTCAGAGGAGAGACTCTCCGACCTTCTCCTTATAGCCATTGAGAGGGACATCCCAGTGGAGCAGAGTGAGGTCATAAACATCTTCAAACACATGGCTCACAGAAGAGTGTGGTTGTAATTAGTTTGAAAGATACCCTCTATATGTATATATTATCTGAATAAAAGTTATTAATACTAATTAAATATAATATAAGAATATTATTGTGTGTTATTTTTTTGGTGGTGGAGAGGTTCGTGGAGGGGTTGGGGGGGGGGGGGGGGTGCCCTTTTTTAGTTTCAGCACATGCCCCTCAAAAGGTCTGTGCACGGCCCTGCAGAGCTCCATGTGTGTCGTGTTATTCTCCCTCATATGGGTGGATTCTGCATGAAAGTGACGTAAGGGCATCTGTGCTTCAAAAATGATTCATGTCCCTCATGTGTTCTTTTACTATTTGGACATGATCGGTCATGTGTTCTGGAGTAGAAGACCCCATGACTTCACTGTGCTTGACCTTAACCTTTGCACATTACACACACACACTCATACACAGAGGCGGGTGGAGTATCCTACATTCATGCTCAAGTAAAAGTGTTGACACTTCGACTCGAATAGAAATAAAAGTAACAACAGCTTGAGTTACGCCACTTACTATTTGTCACATCCACAGCTATACAGTAAAATACAACATGCAGAGAAATGTAACCTGGAATGCCCCCTGAGAAAATAGAAGTAAAATAAACAACATAAATGAATAAATCAACATACGTGAGCAATATGTACTAATTACAATGTGTCTTTAATTACACATTATACAAAATGACATAAATATGGATGCAAATGGAATTATGGGATAAAACACATCTGAGACAACATCTGAGAAATGATAGTATGAAGATTAAGAATTTAATATAATGAAATTAAAAGCAGGATTGAAGAACTACTGAGTAATAAAAGTGTAATGAAAATCCTCTGTATATGCGGTATTGTTTGGCACAGAATCAGGCTCGGTTCTTACCCTGTTCCTGTTTTAAATATTTTTGGCCTGAAATAAAATGCTTAAATTCAAGAGGTGTGAGTGACTGTAAAGCTGCTAATTCCATAGTACATAAGAAAATGAAAAGCTCCTTATTCATTATGGTGTAATTATTGGTCAATGCCCAAATCCTGAAACAAAAGAATAAATAAATAATAAATTATATATA
>JBBJLR010000153.1:11924344-11939078 GCA_037577145.1 Brachypetersius gabonensis
TGTGTGTGTGTGTGTGTGTGTGTGTGTGTGTGTGTGTGTGTGTGTGTGTGTGTGTGTGTGTGTGTGTGTGTATGTCTTGCACTCACTCTGTCTCATATTTGCTCTGTTTTTGTACACCCCCACCCTTTTCCTCTAGCGCTGAGCTTTTACCCCAGGCTACACACATGTAGGCCTCAAGTACCATGGCAACATCCCCAAACACAGCCACAAGCAAAAAGTGCACAAGCAACAGGTTGGCAATGATGATAAAAACTTAGTGAGCCAATTACCCTTGTTCTACAGGCTATGTTGCAGCTTTTAATTCAATCCAGTGCTTTAACAAAAGCAGTACAGGACTTGCTGGGTGAGGAGGGTACACTGTGAGGGGTAAGACTGTCAGGGGGTGGGGTGAGGCGGCAGCTTTGTGTAGAGAAGGAGACGGTTTAATAGTGCTCAGCTCTGAAGTTCTCTCTTTGTTTTTGGCTGTGCTTTGTGTGGATGGATTTTAGGGTCCTAAGGTTCCAGTAAAGTTTGAAAGTGTTGTGTGTGTTTTTCTTAGCTCTGTGGGAGAGGAGACACCAAAGGAATTTGTGACTCATAACTTTGCCCTTTAGCTTGAATTGATGCTCAAATTTAGCCTTTGACCCCAATTTCTACATTTTTGGATTTTTCCTATTTGTACTCAGACCAAGACATGTCCAGTTAAATACTGTTCATCATACAAACACATAATGACTAGTGCTTGCCCAGTGCTATCATCCAAGACGCTGATTGAGGATCGCTTGTGCTGAAAGGAGACACTGTGTCTGTGTGTGTTTGGTTCACTTGGCTGCATCACCAGGCAGCAATGGGGATTTTCCAGATCCATTGAAGGCAGTAGTGGATCAGCCTTTTTCTTGTGGACTTCTTTATGCTGCCATTCAGTTCTGATCAGCATGCCATCTTTAAAATTACACTTGATAAACTGATTTTATGGAAGCTAAACCTGGCCTTACATTATGACACAGGTCTATGTTTATGTTCTGAGTTTATTTTTATTGATTTTATTTGTAATTAATACAGTTGGTATATGTAAAAAAAAAAAAAGGAGGCAGAACAGTTAACTTTTTCAAGAGTGGAGTCTCTGTTCCTGAAAAAAATATTAGTACTATATTAGTGTACTCAAAGTGTACATTAAGTCAATAGTCTTGGCTAGGGTTGTTCAATGGACTATTTATTTGTTGTTTTATTATGATATTGCCTAATATTGATATCACTGAAACCTACAATATGCTAATTAACCTTCATCCATTTTTTGTGGGCCCTACTGGATGTGACTGTAGATTGTTATAAGCTATCAACTATTTCGTGGATCAATCAAGTAATCATATACATACAATTTATAACGGCAAACTTTTTATTTTGCTTTATGGAATTTGTAACTACACACGAGTATTCATGAGATCCTGCTGGTGAGGGTTCCCTTGTGTCCAGAGTTGCTCACAAAAGCTAATAGCTTTCGCAGAAAATAATGACCTGAGGATCCCATGTTTACTGTTCAATTTGCAAAGCCGATTAGTTGAGAATGCAAGCTTAATCAAACTTTAATCTAGTAATGGATTCGAATCAAGTAATTGTAACATCCCTAGTGACCAATCACCGTACTAGATAAGTGTTTTGGGTGTGTTTTGATATAGATATCTCTGCAATCCAACAAAAGTAAATTATTTTGGTCAAAATAATGTAAACATCTTTGATTTGCCATTTTATTTGTAATATGAAGTTTCTTTGCCGTTGCTACATGTAGCAGTTTTAAAGCAATTTAAGGTCATTTTTGTTCATGTTGTAAAGTAAACATTTTGCAGAAGTGAGGGAAGCTCTTTTTCTGACCAGCTCTATGACCTCCAGCCAAAACCTTATTAAACATTCTTGTTAAATTCACCCAAAATCTTTGCGGCGGTGTGAGGACAACATTCTACATTCTGGAGCTCGTCTACCATGCTGATGTTTGTCATGGTGCCGGCAGCATTCATAGTGTGAGCTGAGAGGAGTGTGGCCCCCTGCTGACCTCATCCCCACATTAGGACACACTGTTCTGTCTTAATGGATTCACTGGCCCACTGCGCAGAACAGGTGGCATCTTAATGCAGTCAGAAGAGCAAAGTCGATCAGGCCTCTCAAAGTTATTGTTCTGCAGTATAAACGCACTCTAGGAAGAGTATTGGAAGACTGCAGCAAACTATTTAATGGAGAGTCACGTCTAGAGGACATGCAGTCGTATGTCTCTTATTCTGCGGAATACTTCTGGATCAAGAAGCGATGGCATAATACCACTTTTTCTTTTCAGATATACAGTGCAAAACTTAGTCACCTCCTGTCAAATTCATTTTTTGTTAAGAAAGCAAGTACACATCGTCTACGGGAAACATTTAACCTACTACATGACCTTCATGCATTTGTTGTTCTTTCCAATATGTTAAATTAAGTTAAAAAAAGAAACACTAATTGTGTACTAAAAAGTCTAGACGGCTTTCACAGTTGCACTTTTAGAAATCTGGAATCCTGGCTTTGTTGTCCATTTTAATTGTGGAGTTTTATTATGTGTCACAACAAGATACAGTTCTATGAAAGTGGCAAATTATGAGATGCCTGAAGAAAAGCAGTTATTGTTCTATTGCTGGCTCCCATATGTAGGGGTCCAGAATTTCTCCCTGGTATAACCTCTGTGCTTTTCAGTGACTGGCATTGTAAGCGTATACATAGTGGATCTATTTCAGGAAAACATTATAGTATGGTTTGTGTAGTGTAATGGGTAACACTGCTGCCATCCTAGCAGGCGAGTGGGGTTCGATTCCTACCCTGGGTGACACACCACACTACACCACTGTCCTTCGGCAAGACTCCAAACACTATATTTGACTATATCTGTGAAAATATTGGAAGTCGCTTCAGATAAAGATCTGAATAATGTAAATGTAATGTAAATGTTTCAGCAGCTGCAACAAACATTTTATATCGTAAAACAGAATCCCTTTTGTTTTCAGCTGGCAAACTAACGTCTTCACTGGATACTCCCTAATACTGACCTGAAAACTCAAGGGTCATGTCAGAGCTAGGATGGTGTCATTCGCATGTGGGAGACAGACTTTAGGAAAAAAATCTTCAGGCAAACCTGCTGCCCACTGTCAGAAAGCTTCCAACGTGACAATGTCTCAAAGCGCACTGCAAACTTTGTCACCGTGGCTGAAGGAGAAAAGGTCAGAGCCCAGACTTAAACCCTATTGAAAATCTGTGGGGGAAAAAAATCTGCCTTGGAATATTGCAGTCCAGCAGCAGTCAACAATGTTCTTGAACAGTGTGTAAAGAAGAGTCTGAATGTGAGAAGGTCTTAACATAGACTACTCAAGGCAGTCATTAAAGCAAAAGGAGGTTCCTCAAAGTACTGATACAGGGAGATTATCCTTCAACTCAGTGATTCCTTTTTTGCTATCATATCTCTTACTTGGATGTAATAAGTTGCATTGAGTAAATATAGATGTTGATCTTTTGTGTGTGTGTGTGTGTGTGTGTGTCTTCATTTTAGGCTGCACAGCAATAAAATGTGAATACTTTGAAGGTGATTATTCTTTTCTGTGCCCACTATATAAGACGTCTGCCTGGACACCTGCGTACTGTATTAAAATTACAATACTATTAACAATATTAATCTCCTCTGAGTCCAGCTGGTATGTAGTATACAAGGGAAACTTATATCAGAAGCATTTTCTGCTGTTGTGCAACACGGGTAGGGATCAGTGTCCTCTGTAACTACAAGGCTTTGTAACTTTGAATGTTTTCCTCACTGCGCTCACTTTCCAAAGTTAGAATAACAGAGTAGCAGATAACTAATTTCTGAAACAAATCTCCTCACCTTGAATTAATAATACATAGTAATACACACACTTCCTTTATGGAACTGCAGACATTGTTGTTTTGTTTTCTCAGAGATATCACAGAAACTTGTTTTAACATGTCGTTTGTGTGTATGAACCAAAGCAGGAATGTTTGTGTTTCATTCCAAGATTGTCCCTAGATATTGTTGGTATCTGATGAAGAAAGCGAGAGAGAGACAATAGGGGTGCAGCTGGCAGGAAATGTCCCAGTGGAGAGCAGCAGTGCTGGACCTTCAGTAAACCGTCTCTGGGAGGGTTAGTGTAGTGTGACCAGAGCAGGACATGGATTCTTATCTCCCCCTCCAACTGATTCATACCATACACCTGCTCTGTACAACAGGGGTGCGTAGGGGTGACTTTAGAGCACAGAATGGAGTGAAATGATGAGGGGAACAAGTGAGTACTGTGAAGAGCAGGAAGGTATGCTTGTGTAGCAGTGGTGGGAGTCTAAAAACAGCCCAATGCAAGAATGGGAAACGATAATACAGCAGTTGGATGTTGCCAGCAGGAAATGAGCAGCCAGGTGTGAAAGAAGATTTTACAGGAAGGAAAAAGGCTTGAGGACACAGGAAACAGTAAAAAGGAAAAAGAAACACTTAAAAGGACCTGGTATATAAATGGAAAAAGACCTGAATAGTATGGAGCTGGACTGTCTAAGAGTTTAAGGAATGGTGAATTAGTGAAAGAGAGTGGGGCTGAGAAGCTAGAAGGTGGTCAAAAGGTCTAGGGCTCCTCTCAGTGCTGTAAACACACGGCTGACCTGTTCAGCACCATTTTATTCAGGGATCACTTTAACATCTTCATTCGGATGCTCCACTACATGGCTGTTATGATTAGATTTGGTTAATTTGTTCTCAAATGAGAACAAAATGAGTTATTCTTGTGGTTTTTTTTGGCTTTTTTAACCATGGTGAACTGTTAACCCTGTGGCAATATTTAACTAATTTAACTTGGTGCTTGAACTTTCAATTTGTGTTTTATAGGACATTGTACTAGAGGTCTGTGTGTACATTTGTTGACACAGAATATTCATCCACTGCAATATTAAAAGTTAGATGTGGTTTACATCTCATTCAGGCCACTCTCCATACAGTGTCATGAAACTAGTCTATAACAGTTTAGCACCACAGTGTCCTGAAAAATGAATGAGACACAATACAGTCGGTTTGATTTTAAGCAAATAAAAAAAGTTAGGAATGGCCATAAGTCAATGAAATATGTTTTTGGTTAAAAATAATTAATGGTAAAATGTAAGAAATGAGCCTATTAATTATTTGTAAACTTGTCATGGCCCACAATTTTTGACATGGAGCAAAATCTGTAGATAAGTTTCCAAAACAATGAATCCACAGCTATGAAGAAATCAGGTTGTCCTGAGTCTGCTGTTAAGGGAGTAAACACAGGCATGTGTGGGACAGCACACTGTCAAGGCCTGTGTTTCCATGGGAAGAGGCTTTGATCAGGATCTGAATACACATCAAATATCCTGCCCCAGCAGAAACGTCTGACCCCAAATGGGATTAGGGCTGTGGGGATTTCTGAACTGTGATCTAGAGCTCCACTGGGTTCCAGGCACAGCACTGGCATATCCCGCCCATTCGCCCCAGCCTCCACCAAGACACTGAGCGGTTCCTGGGAGATTCACGCCTTGCTGCTAATCCTTTCCGGCAGCACTGGAGCTATTAAGATTTATCATAACAAGATTTCAGCGGCCGGCCCCAGCTCTTGCTGCGGATTTGATTTGAAACACCTGCAGCGGACAGCCACAGCCTTTGCTCACTGTTGTAACAGAAAGGGATGAAAGAGTAGATTTAAAGCTCAGAAGTAATTGGGCTCTTTTGTTTGGGCAATGATGGCCCACTGGGCAGAATTATACTCCAGTGCATAGTTACGGTTTTACTCATGGTAGTGATGTTTAGGCTGTAAATGAGAAACATTTTTGACGATTCTCAGTATTAAGCTGTGCCGTGCTTTTCAACACACATGCTATTGTTATCGTGGTTACTTTAAAATAGGATATCAGTGACATAAAACCAGTGACATGATGTCCATTAAATGATGAAAAAGCAAGATTCCGTAAATTAATAAAGTCCACTTTGGTAATACACTCTGTGGGGTTGGACTGATGGCTTACACTAATCACAATGTCAAGCCCAGCATCAACCCCTCCCAGGCCAACAGTGAGACGCACCCTGCCACAAATCAACAAACTAAAATTCCAGTGTATCCGTCTCAAAATGTCCCCTGCAAAAATGATGAATGGGTTTAGTCTAATCATTATATTATGCTTCAATTTAAAATAAAACATACAAATACATTTTAAATCTACTTGATTTACATTAGGGGAAAGGCATTGCAAGCAAAAATACTGTTGAATATTTACTGTGAATTTTCTTAGAGGCCTGTTCATGCTTTCCCTGCTGTCTTTTTACTTTGATATCATGTTCTTTAATAATGCAACGCCTATTCAGTCTAATCTCACAGTGCCACTCCGGCTTTACTGGCACTTAGTAGTGACACGTTCTTCTTTTTCTTCATTTTTGTTGTTTTATGTTGGTTGGCAAGCAGTTTTTAGGTGCTTTACCAAAATGGCAAGATTACAGAATGAAAGCTTCATAACTGATGAGCCATCCCCTAGTTTGAGCCTGCCTCAGTACATCAGGGGCCAGCTCTTTATTTGTAATGCAAAATTGTGGGTTAACCCTGTTACATCACTACATGTTTGTATGTTTGTCTTGTCTTCTATTAAATACAATATTTTAATAATGTTGTAACCCATGATAAAAGGTTAAGTAGTTATTGTGATGTTAAATGTACAGTCCTGACAAAAAATAAGAGACCACTGCAGTTTATTTTTAAATCAGCATCTCTATGAGTATGACAACCATTCCATGATTAGTGATCACCTGAATCAAATCTTATTTAATAAGGAAATGCATAAAAAACACTGCTGTAATCAACACTCTCCTCTTGCAACACTAGATGGCAAAATACTACTAGAAGAACATCAAAGTTAATTATTTTTTGGAGTGAACAAGAGATTTGCTTTCTTTAAATTATCCAAGTTCTGTAAACACTGCATCATTTCACTGATTTTGATGTGTTGTCATTTCCTTTCAATATGAGGCTCAGTTGATATTACAGTGCACAAAATTGCAAGTTGGTACTTGATGTGATCCAAAACTGACGCACAGAAGTGTGAACACACAGCAGTAAGAATAACCAATCAGAATAACTGTGGTAGACCATCTTAGCATACAGGTAATATCAGATGATCAGTATACCTCTGTGCGTGTGTCTTGAGGTTGAAAACTGGATGTGAGGAACGCCTGGATGTGAGGAACAGGAGCAGGAAACTAGACGTGACTCCAGAGCTCCAGAGATACAGTGTATGAGAAACTGGTTGAGGGGACGGGGGAAGTCATGTATAGAGGATTTGTTAATCTTGTTATCTCAGTCTACGAGGGCTGTGTTTGTGTTGGGGGTTTTGGGTAGATACACAAGGGTGGGGGTTTGTTGGGGTTGGAAGGGCCAACAACACAACAGGTGTATCTGGGGTCAGAAAGTGGGGCTGGAGGAACTGGACAGGTTCTGCGTGATTTCATGTGGTTGGTGTGCTGTTTGTTAAAAGGTGAGGGAAGAACACCGTATAAAATAGAATGACCTGATCCATGATGTTGGCCTTTAAATCCCTGACCTTTTTTGAACTCTCAACAAGAAACGTCCTCTCAATAAGTAACACTTTTTCAATCTTTTACATTTTACATGTTTCACGTAAATGTACTAATATGTACAAACTTTATTTTAACATTAGCCATTTCATTCTGAATCAGTACTTTCCTGAATAAAAATTCCATTGGATAGTTTCTGAAGCCTTCACAAACAAGGCAAATTAATTTGCCATCACAGAATGCCAAAGTGTGCAGCTGAAGGGCAGCATGACTGACATTACAGTGTGACTGACTTGCTAAGTTTGGCCTCCTTTGCTTAGCTTTGCCACTTTGACCCCCAAAGAATTTAGTTCTCAGCTAAAACAGCACCTGGTTTGGAGCTGCTGGACTGCATTCAGGCACTGAATATTTAAAAGGAGCTTAGATTTTTCTGTTGTATTAAGTTTTAATTATGTTTAGTTGATGTTTGAAACCATATATACCACCAGGACACGTCTGGAGTTTCAATAATAAATATAAGCTATTTACATCCCAGTTACAATTAACAATGTGTTGATATGGGAATTCTGGATATTCTGGATCTGCCTGGATCCAGTATTTTTCCTGAGGTATCTGCCAATGCTGACACTGTTGCATATTTTGAAAATGTAGACCCTGGGATCTGCCTGCTCTAGCATTTCAGTGAAATGTAACATTTCATTGTAAAATATTGAATGCAAATGAAAAACATGAACACAATAAATGCTTTATCAAATACAAATTTACATAAAAAAACATTCAGTCATAGAATTATTCCTTCTGTGCAGGTACTACCTCACTAAAATATCATTGCACTGCACTGCTTGACATTACACTTTAGCTTGAATGATATTGTGGTATCCTAAATCATTTTGTACGGTTTTATTTATTGGATGTTGTTAAATGTGCATAAACATATTTATGTCAGAGAAGGAAGAGTATTTTAAAGTTGCATTTCCTCTAGAACATGTAGAGCAGATGACCATGTGTCGCAGTATTAGTTATGGATACGCTTATAGATGGATGAATGTGTTTTGTAAAGGGTGGGTCAGTAAACAAGAACCTCTCTTTACTTCTTTCTCTGCAGAGTGTGTGTTTTCGGCGCACATTCGCCATGGCTTTGGTTCAGGCCCTGCCCATGCCCACTGATCATCCCAAGTCCGGTGTTGATATCCAGCAGTGCCACTCTGTATCGCCTCCCACAGCCACAGGGGGCGCCATGGGCTCTGTTAGCAGCCTGATATCAGGACGTACCTACCAGGAGCGCCACTGCCGTGCTGCCAGCGATTTCAGTACCAAGTGTCGCAGGTCCACACCTGCCACTAGCTGTTTCCGGCACCAGGAAGGATCACTGCGCAGTGCCAGCTCCCAGGAGCAACTCCTCACCAACCAGCCTCCCCTGGCCTCCAGCAAGCCCACTACCCTAATTGCTGCTGGCAATGGCAACTATGGATATGTGAGTGATGAGCTTGTGGGCGACTGGAACGACAACCATGTCACAGCCTGCAGCCCAGGCAGTGACACAGAGGACCCACGGGACAACCGTACTATTAATGGCAACATCGGGGGTCCTCCTCCCAAACTCATCCCTGTCTCAGGCAGGCTGGAGAAAGTGAGTTAAAGCATTTTTCTGAGCTTATGATGAAGGTTGTTGGTCTGCTCTTCTCAAACACACAGGTTTAAGTCAAAGTGTAGTTATTTCTGTCATTTTCTGCTGAAATTATTTCATATTTTTTATATTTTTAAAGACTTGCAAAATGTATCTACTCATACACACTTGGCCAAAAGTATATGAAAACACCACCTAATTAGTTACATTTGAGCAGCATCCATTTGTGAAAGATGCATGAATTTAAAATAAAAACATGCAACTTCCATGGACAAACGTTACAGGCAGAATGGGCTGTAATGAAGAGCTCAGTGACTTTCAACAGGGCACTGTTACAGGATGCCTCTCAGTCAATTAGATTGCCCTGTTTCAGCCCTTCTGGAGCTTCTGGTCAACTGTAAATGCTGTTATTGTGAAGTGAAAAGAGCTTAGCCCATAATTCGGTACACCACATGAGCTCACAGACAGGATTGTGAGTGCCGAAGAGAAAAGTATGTACAAATCTCTTGAACTTGGTCACAGGACTCTTCTACGAGTTTCAAACTGACTATGGAGAAATCTTCACCTGAAGAACTGTCCTTCAGAAGCTTTCTAAAGGCTTTCCGTAACAGAGCCACAGCACTCAAGCCTGAGATTACTATGTGAAATACCATGTTTTGGCTGTGTTGATGTAAAAGCACACTGCCATTGGACTCTGGAGTGATGAGTGATGCTTCACCATCTGGCTGTCGGGTGGACAAATCTGGGTATGGCAGATGCCTAAATACAGTGCTGAATGCCACGTTTGATGGAGGAATAATAATGATCTGGGGCTGTGTTTTGTTGTTTAGGTTGGATCTTTAGTTCTGGTGAAAGGTACGTAATGATAGAGAGCTAAGTTGTCAATTTTCTAAAATAGACAGTTTCCTTTTTCAGGGTGACAGGTCTTCGTTTGCACAGATCAAGATTTCTAAAGAAATGATTTGCTGAATTTGGTGTGAAAGAATGTGACTAGTTTGTACTGAGCCTTGACCTTAACACAAGCCAGGCCTTATCATCCAACATCAGTGCCTGATTTCACTAATGGCTGAATGGAAGCGAATCCATTCTGCCACGCTCTGTTAACCAGTGAAAAGCCATCTGAGAAGAATAAAGGTCTTAAAGTAGCAAAAGGGGAACAACTTAATATTAATGTCTCATTTGGAATTAATGTCTCACATAGATATGATGTTCAGATATCAACAAGCTTTTGACCATGTAGTTTAGAATCCACATTTGAATCGAAATTGTTCTTTTTTCGGTAACCTTCACTTTAGAAATTATTGTTTTTTTACAAGGTTTTTCTCATCACAAGCAGTACTGCAACTTTTAAGGATAGTCCTCACATTAGTTTTGTCCGATTATGTCAGGTTTAAAACATTCATTTTAGGGGCAGAGGTGGGTTAGGTTTTTAGGAAATTACTTTTTGCTCTAAAGAGAGCACTGTTTAGAGAAACGTTTAATGAGTGTAATGATAAAGACCTCAATACATTGTCAGGCTTTTGTTTACCTTATGTTTTTATGTTAGTCACTTAAACAGCATAAGGATGAAAAATATTTTTACTGAAACAGAAATTTCTGCTTACTGAAGACATAAATGGAGGTCTGAGGAGTTTGTACTTTCTTGTACTCTCATCAAGTAATAAACAAAAGTCTCAGTCTGCTGTGTTGCTTCTAGCACCTAGTATCAGTTTTAATCAAGCATTTTTTTAAACAGGGTAATACTGTATATTCTAACCTAATTTTTTTTTTACTACAGAATATGGAGAAAGTTGTAATCAGGCCAACTGCCTTCAAGCCTGTAGTGCCCAAGAACCGCAACTCAGTTCAGTACCTCTCTCCACGACCAGGCGGCAGTTTGTCTGAGAGTCAGGGTAGCCTCAACCTTTTATTGCCAGGAGGTGGAGCAGGACTGGTGTGTGCTGAGAAACGCAACTCGTACAGCGGTGGCCGCAATGCTCGCAGCAGCCAGTCTTGCACCATGTCAGATTCAGGCCGGAACTCTCTCTCCAGTCTGCCCACTTACAGCAGTGCAGGATACAGCATGGGCCAGAGTGATGGGACATCTGGGCACCCAGAGCCCACACGAGCCACTGGCAGTCATGGCCATTCAAACTCTGACAGTGGTCGCTCCTCCTCTAGCAAGAGCACTGGCTCCCTGAGTGGACGGGGACAGCCACTATCTGACAGTGGGTCATGTGGGCGGTCACCTGCCCCACCAGAAGGGTATGAGGGTGTGATCCGAGACCTGGAAGAGAAGCTGAGAGAGAGAGACCTGGAACTGCAACAACTCAGAGATAACCTGGATGAGAACGAGGCAGCCATTTGCCAGGTAGGGATATTCAATTAAATGTCAGGCCAAAAAAAGGCTTGCCCAGAAATGACTAAATATGTGTGGAATGTTTGTTCCACATTGACTGAATGCCGTGCGTGTGTGTAGGTGTATGAGGAGAAGCAGAAGCGCTGCGAGCAGGAGCTGGAGGAACTCAGGCAGAGCTGTGCATCTAAGATGAAGCAGGCGCAGCAGAAAGCTCAGAGGGCACAACAGGTGCTGCAGTTGCAGGTGTTCCAGTTGCAGCAGGAGAAGAAGAAGTTGCAGGAAGACTTCTCTCAGCTGTTGCAGGAGCGCGAGACACTGGAGAAGCGGTGTGCCTCCATTGAAAGAGAGCAGACACAGCTTGGCCCCCGATTGGAGGAGACCAAGTGGGAGGTGAGATTCAATGTAAACTCTTTCAGAAACTTTTTAAAGACTCCCAAGTGACACAGCTGTCCTGGTAAGGAGTTCTATCCCCAGTGATAACACAGCCACCCGAGGTTGAATGTTAGAGAGAGTTTTACTAGTCTCATTCTCTTTCTATTAGTCTCCCTTTCTCTTCCCAAGTACTCAGTGCGATGGTAGCCAATGTGATCATATTTTAAGTGACATAACAAACTTAGCAGTTTATGCCCTCCTTCAAACTTATTGAGCTCTCAAGTTTTATTGCATTAGCAACATAAGATGCAGTGACTTTATGTGCTTGCATTTACCCTCTCAGACTGGTAGCATCATTTGATGGGGATCACTTTCATCACTCTACAGTTTAGGTGTCACTGATGTGACGTGTTAATCTTACTCCAAAGGCCATATTAATAAAATATCTAAAATATTGTCAATTTGACTGAGCGAAGATATCAAGTCCAGTATCAACAAAGTGTTTGCATATTCTATGTGTGGATTCATGACAGTGTCCTCCTCTTCACAAATTCTGCATTCTGATTCTAGAAGAGTAAAGGCACTACCAGACTTCCCACTATGTCATAACATTTTTTGACCATACATCACATTACAGTGAGCACTCACACATATGTTAACTATATATAATAGATAACATTTTAGATGGAAATCAACAAGAAAATGAATAATATCTCACCATTTTAAGGAATCTTGAGCCAGCCTGAACAAGCAAGTCAGTGTGAACAAGCTACAAGCACTATTAGGTGCTTTGTATCTAAATATGGCCCATTTTCCCTCTGTTCCTACAGGTGTGCCAGAAGTCAGGAGAGATTTCCCTGCTGAAGCAGCAGCTGAAGGATGTACAAGCAGACCTGGGCCAGAAGGCTGCAGAGATTGTGGCTCTGAAAGCCCAGTTGCGCGAGGCTCGCTCTGAGCTGCAAGCCAGCCAGGTGCGCTCGCAGGAGGCCCACGCAGCAGCTCGTACCCGCACACTGGAGCTGGAAGTGTGTGAGAACGAGCTACAGCGTCGCAAGAGTGAGGCTGAGCTGCTGCGGGAGAAGTTGTGCCGTCTGGAGGAGGAGTCCAGCCGAATGAGAGTCCAGACCATGCTGCCCTCCTCCAAGGGCCACTGCATGAGCCTGCCTCTCCCGTTGCCCCAGGGCCGCAGCCCTGCCTTCCGGGACGGGGAGGAGCAGCTGCTGGCATACGAGAGTGATGAAGCCAAGGCTCAGCGGCAGAACAGTGATGCACTGCATGCAGTCCGGCAGCAAGTGGAGCGGCTGCGCGCTGAGCTGCTGTATGAGAGGAGGTGCAGCCAGGAGCAACTGGAGGCCTTCGACGACGAGCGGCGTGTGTGGCAGGAGGAGAAGGACAAGGTGATCCGTTACCAGAAGCAGCTCCAACAGAACTACATCCAGATGTACAGGCGCAACCGCGAGCTAGAACGGGTCATGAGGGAGCTAAGTCTGGAGCTGGAGAACAGGGACATGGAGGAGTTTGACATGCGTAACAGTGACATACACTTTGAGGAGATTACAGCCACTGAGATCTAGCACACATCTTACTCCCTCTCCCTCACCACCCTGACTCATATCAGGGGTGTCAGACTTCAGTCCTGGAAGACCACAACACTGCAGAGTTCAGCATTCTACCTCCTGTAACATACCTGATTCAACTTATCAGCTCATTAGCAAAGCCTAAGGCACCAGGCTCTCCAGGACCTGAATTGTACACCCCTGCCTTAGATTGCCCTCAAATACTTTTAACCTGTTCTTGTGGGAGGACCAATAACCACAGCAAATGCAAAACATGGAAATCTTGCTCCTCCACAAAGTCGGACACAAAGTGTTATGAAGATATAACCTTGACAATGTTCAACAGTATTTTATAAACCCCCACGTTCCCAGCATGTTGGTAATGCCACACATGCATGTTCAGACTAAGAATGAGTCGATGTTGCTGAACAGGCTGAACAGTGGAATGGGAGACGTTTCTGTGTGAGGGTTCCGATGTGAACAGACTGCTCTTTTGTCTGCTCAACTGGTTCTGAGTTTGAACCTGCAAATATTCATATCATGCAATATCGTGTGCTGTGTGTGGACACAGAAACAGCTCAAATGGGAGAAAGGCACCTGCACTAATGGATTTCTCTGTACCAGCATTAATACTGATATCATGGCACTCTTGAGTGGCACAGGTCAAGTCATCCAGAGAAAACACTACTAGCTGTCTTTGGACTGCAAGTCACATCAGGACACTAGAGCTGTTCTCACCAGTGGCTAAGGCATGTGATGTGTCTTGGCATCTTGCTGACAGCAGATAAAATTTAGAGGCCCTGTACAAAGGCAGAGTAATATCTTTCCTCTTTTCTTTCAATGCTCACTGGTTACTCAGCATCCAGATACTAATCACTTTATCTAGAAGTACTATTTTTCTAAGTAGATCTTTAAAAATGCAGCCAAATGATATTTTTGCCTGTCTTTTCTTCAGACCCTAATGTTATACAGAATAGTGAAAACATATCGCAAAGCACACAGTGTAGAGTGAATAGCATGTGTGCATGATACAGTAGCATTTTGTCTGGAGATCGTTTTTATAGTGATCTCTGTGTTGACGGGATGTCTAGATATGACATCACACAAGTCATATCATGCTCCAGTCAGCAGTGACTCCACCCACAGTGGGTGGAGCTACTGCTCTCATTAGTAGCATAGATAATGTATGCGTAAATATCATCTATAGTTTCTCAAGAACTAATCATATCCCTTCTTTTGTGGTCACAAAAGAAGGGATATATAAACTTTGTTTTTTACAG
>JBBJLR010000153.1:11946817-11963126 GCA_037577145.1 Brachypetersius gabonensis
CACACACACACACACACACACACACACACACACACACACACACACACACACACACACACACACACACAAACACTGGGTCAGGCCATCTCCAAAACAGCAGGTCTTGTGGAGTGCTCCTGGTATGCAGTGGTTAGTAACGACCAAAAGTGGTCCAAGGAAGGACAAGCAGTGAAACAGTGACAGGGTCATGGGTGCCCATGGCTCACTGGTGCACATTTTGAGTGAAGGCTTGCCCTTCTTGTCTAAACCCAAAGAAGAGCTGCTGTACCCCCAAAAAAGTTCATTCTGACAGTTTGCTATTTATGAGGTTGAAGACCAGTCAGAGTGATCATGTCAACCCTGACCATCAACTGAAAGTACCTACAACATGCACAAGAGCAACCGAAATGGACCATAGAGCAATGGAAGAAGGTGGTCTTATCTGATGAATTATATTTTATTTATCATGTGGACAGCTGAATGCATGTTTCTTATCTGGGGAGGAAATGGCATTAGAATGCACTATGGGAAAAAAGCAAGCCAGCAGAGGCAGAGTGATGTTCTGGACAGCATTCTGCTTGGAAACCCTGTTGATGCCCAAGTACACCTGTCAAGAATATTCCCTAGTGGCAGTGTCGTCTTTCAGCAGGATACTGCAACATGCCAAACTGCAAACATTGCTTAAAATGCTTGGAGAAACATGACAAATTGTTTAACCCAAAAATTACAGAACTTAAAGCATCTACTCCTAATGTCTCAGTGCCATATGTGACATCTGGGTACTCTCTCCCAAATAGAGCAGGCAGACAGGCAGGATTCCATGATGCATTTTCCACTTTTTTAAAGAAACAAGCATGAATGAAAACAAAGGCATGTGTTACGGTGGACCGACAATACACTCCACCCCAAACAGAACTTAAATACACATCTCTTCAGCCAGTCCCACCAATCACCAAACACATACATTTCACTTCAAATGAAACACAGGTGATTTAAATTAACTGACATGCTCACAGAATTGAACAGAAATACATTACAGAAAACCCCAGGATGACCTCTACTGACCATTCTGCCCACATCACCCCCTTAACCCATACACCATAACAAACCACCACCACAGGAACTTCCGCATGATTTTAGGGTGGAGTGCGCTGCACAATGAAAACTAAGTACCCGGATGGTGCAGTGCAAACGGCCAGAAAATGCAGTGCAAAACGATGGACACTATATGTACTAAACGGGCGCCATTTTGACCACGTAGCGGAGGGGGCTGGACTTTCAACAAGTTTTTGAGTTGAATAATGGCAGCCAACAGCGAAATGCAAGCCCAATCGGAGGCAATTGGTTCATATAAAACTAAGTAATGTTAAAAAAGTTATTTTACTGATGTACACTGCAGATATTTTGGCGGCTGGTGAGTGGCGAGCAAATGTTAAAGCAAAATATCAGTGTTTCATTTAGGACTGCACAGCAGTGTGCACTACATATCAGTGCACTCACGTAAGTGCGCGACTTACGTGAGTGCGGACACACCCCATGGATCCCATGGATTTGAGCTGTATTGCCAGGGACCTGCACGATATATATTATTTGGGCTTAGATGTATGCTTTTTTCAGAACATGGGATCATACATCCACAAACGAGCATTGTTATTAGCTACACCTACCCTGCATTTAGTCTCATTGTCCACTTTATCAACTTCATTTACCCCATTAATGTGACCTGTTTAGCTTACAATTGCTGATTACAATTACATCTGTTTCTATAGATAGTTTGTTAGCAATAAACTTTACAAAGTTTTACCTTTGTTTTGTGTGGTCTTGTGAAATCATGTTCTCAAAATGTAAACAACACACAAGAACATACATTTCAGATCTTTTCCCTCAGGTCATGTCACATGCTGGAAGTGCAAGGAGTCAGGTAGAAACTGAAAGACGGACACTAGATCTCCTAAGTGAGTGCAATATGAGTCTCTCAGAGCAGAGCAGAGCAGAGCAGGGAAGTGCCGTCACCTGATAGGCTGCAACCAACACAGAAGCACACACATGCACACACACACACACACACACACAGACCGATGTGCTTGGGATTCCAAGGGTTTGACCTCGCTTCCAGGGTCACTGTGGTGGTGCTGCTGGTGTCATGTACCTTTGGTGACCCCTGGTAATCCCTAGTGACCTTAATTCAGTCCCCAGCCTCACTCCACTACTGATATGCAGATGAGACTGGTGCAGAAACGTCAGGTATAATGCAATTCTTTAATGTGCTTATAAATCCACCACCTCAGGAATATATTATTATTATTAAGAGAAGTCACCAAAAATATTGGTTTATCATTATTTATTGTGTGAAAGTCTCTGAGATTGCAAGAAGTCAGCCCTGAGAGTGCAAGAAGCCTAAGTCTCTGTGTGTTTATGAATAAAGCTTTCTTGAAAATAATTAGGGTACTGCTTAAAGGACCTGTCACAAAGCAGTACGTTATCTGGCATGGTCAGTGTAAGCTCATCAATCATGGACAAGCTGTGCGGCTTAAGCCCACGAAAATGCGTCTGTGCTCAGCTCACATGTCACTGAGTGGCACTAATAACCACAACATCTCAACAGTCAAAGTCAAAAGGCCTTCAGCCATAGGTCATTATAGACCCATCACCTTACAGCTCAGGTCCTTACTGTCATGTTTCAAACCAAATTCATTAAACAAGTGTGTGTCTGATAGCAAGCCTGGCAAGGTGACAATGATATGAAACATCTACTGCCTTCCTATATATTAAACAGAAAAAAAAGTATAAAAATACTATAAGCAGGCACTGACATAAGCCCGAATAGACCTAAGTGGTATACAAAATGCGCACCAGTTTTCAGTCTTCACAGTGCAAATCCGTACCTAATTTGTGACTTTATACTGTGCGCATAACTACAGCGAGACATAGACCACGGCACAGACACAGACCTCTGCGTGCACGTACACACACACACACACACACACACACACACACACACACATACACACACCCTACCAAGGCAGAGGCAGAGAAAATGTAAAATTTTGGTCAGTTAATTTATGAAGGTATTCGTTAGAGTACTAGAGCAAAATATTCATGTCAACCCCTGACTACAAGATGTCAGTTTATTAGGTATATCTATTTTGCATATACACTTGTGCACCCTTTAACCTATCATAAACTGGCCATCCTTGCTGATACACCTTTTTACATTAACAATCTGTGTAAACGTATTCTTTAGCCCTTCATTAGTGGTCAGTTTATGACCACAGGACCACTGGATATGTTTGATCAGTGAACTGTTCTTTACCTAGCAGTGAAAAAAAGTTTAAAAATCGCAGCACTAACACTAGCACCCTGCAGTCAGCATTACTGCTATGCTGTGAATGAGCCACACACCACACAAATAATATTTGGCCAGTGTAACTTTCCATTTATGTATGGGGTAGAGGGTAGTTAGAAAATCATGGTGCAACACATGAGCTATAATCATCAACACATGAGTTTATGATCAACTGTAAACTTATTTGGTAAACTATATGGCAGGTACACCTGATTAAATGAACAATATAGGTAGATAAACTAATAGTCTAAGTGTATTGTTGCTTTATTAATTTTGATGTGCATCATTTTTACATTTTTGTGAAGAAAAAACACCAATACTAGTTTTTCCATGAGGTTTAGTGAAAGCCTTACTAAAGAGGCGAAAACACCCATCTCAGGTTGAAGGAACTCTGAAACAGGTGTCATATAGTGTAATGCGATAGTCTCATTAGGGTTTGGTAGTGCGTGTTGTGCCTGGTGTACACTATACAGGTAGATGGTAGTGGATAGTAAATGAAGTGGGCAAAGTACCTTCAACACTTCGCTTGTGGAAGCAGCTCCTCCTGGAAATATCTTCTCAATCTTTATCACTGGTTGAACCTTGGACTCCATCCCACCTGATATGCTTATACCTGCCAGGAGCATAACCGAGTGAAAGAGATCACAGCTTACATTTATAAAACACAGAATACTCTGGTCAATTTTCTCCACTGACTGTTATATTGCTCACCCAGATGTGCCAGCTCATTCGTAAATCATACTAATCTACCATTAAATGCTCTCTGTAGCATTATTTAGATGTGTGCAGAAAATGGAGGTTTTGAATGCAAGCCATCTGTATTTGGAACCACATTTGATCCCTTCATTTCCAGGGATTGAGCAAAAACTGCTCTGATTGCATGGCTGAGCCGCTTAGAGTAAATAATACAGTACAAAGGGAAAGTAATGACTGCCTGCTTCTGTCACTGTTCAGCACAGCAGAGTGCTGCTGGGAGCCAATGTTTCTTACTGGAGGAGATTATATTTCATTCAAGCTTTCACATAATGACATTTGTACATTGGCACAGCATTGTCTAAAGCCACAGCAGATATTATGTTGGCCCACTTTCTTCTTCATTGATATAAAATGTGGTTTGATGGCAAATCTCAGCTTTAAATGTGAGATCAACTCCTGCAAAACCCTTAAATGCTCATATATCTCCTTTTTAAATGATACACGATGTAATAAACAAACCTTTTGTCTATGCTATCCCATTCTTGCTACTTGAATATGTTGAAGAACGCTGACTTTGCTGGTTGACTCACTGACCCCTACTGGTGATAAGTGGTGTATTAGTGGACTAAGTTTTTTGAATGATTTGGATCACAATTGCAGTAGGCACATAAACACCATGTTCATGGTCTACTTTTGTCTTTATTACTGCTTGTGTTATGAAAGTAGCACAACAAACTTGGTCTTGATTTGCTTCAACGCCTGTATAAACTCACCCAGAGACTGTTTCGTCTTGGAGATGGAGACAGTGGTCAGCTCATATTCCTGTATGGATAAGCTGCCTTGATTGGTTGCAGATAAGCCAGTATATCCATTCACCTGTTCCTTAACCACAGAGTCTTGCCTAGTGTCTGACCCAAACACTTGGGTTAGCGGCGTTCTGTTCCGTCTGTTTGCACTCATCACTGTGTACTTCACCTCTTTTCCATTTACAGCTCTGCCATGGCCATTCCTGTAAGGTGACCTGCCCCGCTCTGGTGTGATTTCACCCCTGTAGGAGGTTTCCTCATGACTTTCAGTCCGCGGTGAACCATTGCTCTGTCTTTGTGGGGAGCAGCCGTGCCGCTCTGTGCTGTGAGGGGATTCGCTGAGCAGCCAGTTGGAATGAGCAGGGCTTAAAGAGCGCTGCAGGGGAGACCCTGAAATGTAGCTGTCCACTGGCACATCAAGCAAAGGAGTGAAGGTCCTGGGTGGGGGGAGACGGCCGGTGGGGATAGTGGCCAATCTCAGCCGCTCCAAGTCCTCCACCAACTGCCGATCTCTCTGTAGATCCTGAACAGCCTGTAGTTGAAAACCTCCCCTGTAATCTGAGGTGGAATAGAGCCATACAGATGTGTATCAGTCATTGATCTGATCACAAATCTACCTCAAGATTTAAACTTGAATTTTTCAGATACATTGCATTTTATTTCTCCGGTATTATGAGACTGTCTGTTTATTTGTTTTTCTGCATCCATCTAAAATTTTAAATACACAATATCTCACAATATATCTTATAAGTCCATTGTATGCCCATATACACAATATATGCAGAAAATCATATTTACCATAGTTATCAATATAGCAAAAAAACTCACAATATTTTTTAAGCTTCTTACGAATAAGATGAAATTGAAATACATTACTTCAAAACTGTCAAATCACTTAATACTTGTATCTGCAGCAAAACTGGGCTAAGATTATTGTAATCTGAGTGATTTCCAACAGTGATTACCAACTGTTGAACAGGTGTGCACAAACCTACCCAGAATCAAAACCAAACACCTGTCCCCACAAACACACACATACAAATATCATCATAGCATCATAACCCCTCAGTCTAACAGCATTTGCTGTCACTAAGCATGCATACGACCTTTCTCAGGTTTTGTATAATGAAGATCATTCATACACAAAGAGTAAGCTGCGATGCCGGTGTGCACACTTTTTCCTGCCTTCCCACACATGCATGCACATACACCCAGACATACGTGTGCATACAGCCTCGCTCAGATTTCAGGGGGTTCTGCCACAGAGAGGTTTGAATTACTCCTCTGTGTCCGGTACAATGGACAAAAAGGACTAGCAATAAGCTCTAGGCCTGCGTGGGAAGTCTTCAAAGGTTAAACAATGCAGGGAGCCTTTCTTGTATTTCAGAAATGATGCCCATTCAAGACTCAGGGGCCCAGAGCGAAGGCGCTGGCTGACTGCTGCCAAGTCAAGCAGCCCAGAGGTCATGCAAAGGGTCATGGAAGGAAACTGAAAATGTCCAGCTGTCCATTTCCACAAACAGAGATGTGTGACCTTAATTAGATAATGATGCAGTTTAGCATCTCATGAATGACTGTCATTTCTGTACAAAACCCCCACCTCTGAATTCAGTATCAGAGAGAGGGGCATAGTATAAGAGGGCTTAGTGGGCTTTAGAGAGAGCAGGGTTTTGTATGTACATAAGTGTGTGTGTGTGTGTGCGTGTGCGTGTGTGTGTGTTTGTGTGCATGCATGGAGAGGGAGGATTAAATGTCAGCAGCAGGATATTTGTAGTGTAAGTATGTGGCTATTATGGTCAGACATTCATTTCATTAAATGACTGGAGCAGAAAGGATGAGTGTGAGGCTGGTGGTTATATAATTCCCCAGGTGGGATCAGAACAAACACTACACAGTGGGGAAGATGGTAGAGGATCAGAGAGGAAGAGATGGTACACACACACACACACACACACACACACACACACCCACACACAGCACTGAAAGAGTTACCTGGGATGGGTGTTATGAGGTGGCGCCGGGGGGTTCCACTATGGTAAGGGGAGCGCAGGACTGGAGAGCGCACTGAGGACACACACACACACACATGCCTTTAAAAAATAATATCCCAGTACACAAATACCAATACAAAATTCATGTATCAGATACATAATACATAATACAGTCCACACAGCTAATTCTGCAACCCTATGTATATATTATAAAAAATCTACATTTATACATTTACATATGTGTATACATAGGTAATACCAAAACATACCAATGAGCCAAATGTTGTAGTTTGTCACTGTTAAAACAAAACCTCCCTGAAAAAGTAACTTAACAGGAGAAAGTAAAAACTTTTCAGTTCGTCAGAATAAAAGATTTTAACCTTTTAAGCCTAAGATTTTAACCTTAAGTTTTTTCGACCAAATGTACGTTCATCATCAAGATGACCCACTGTAAATGGCTGTTGAACTTTTCAAATGGAATTTAAAAAGTGAAAAATTGAGATCCAATGTTTTGTTCTGACAGTGACATGTAGGAGAAACATTCAAGAAGAACTATGGGATGAGCTTTTGAGATTCTGTACAGTGTAATTCAGTGTATCTGGTTTGGTCACTTTGTGCATTTTTACCTGATATTATTAACATGTCAACAGCCCATAAAATAATTTTCTTACCAGAGCGACTCTTTAAAATGTCATAGGCCTCCAGTTCAAAAGGCATGACCATGCTGTCAAACCGGCCCAAGTCTGTGGGAGGGATGATCATTCTAGACATAAGAAACATAAACAGCTATAAGCCCCCAGTGCATGTGAAACCATGTTGTGTTAATCTGGTGACAAAAGGAAAAAGTCTCATATGCCATGCCTCTGACAGGATGGAATAAGGCCAGCAGTAGTGAGATCAGCAAACATAACCCAATCCTCCCACCCCTCCTGACCTGATCTCTCTCAGCAGGAGTAGCTTCTCTGGCCTGTCGAGGATGGCCAGCAGAGGGCGCACCAGGTCCTCAACCACCTGCTCTGCCAAAAACTACAGAATACAATAGAAAAGCTCTAAAACTTGTCATTAATTTAAGACCAAACCCTCCATTCCAGGCCAAATCCAAACCAACCAGAGGACAATATGAGAAATTGCACATTTAAAAACAACTATAGGATAGCCACAGTTTTAAGAAACCCTTATATATTCCTGTTTGATGTAATCCAATTCAATCTCAAGCTGCCTTGTTGGGCAAATATAGCCTTACAGAGAGACAACTTTAGAAAAAGCCACCAAATGCATCAATCCTTTTATTATTTCTTATAATATTTTAAAATAAAAATATACAAATAACTTCTAAAATTCACTATTATTGTAAAAATACATTTAAAATTTACATTTACATATAGATTTTTTTTATTTAAAATTACTGTGATTTGTTTATGAAAGATCATTACCATTATTTAAAATGTTTTCATATCCTAACACTGAAACAAACAGAAAAGAGAAAAGTGCAAATTTAAAAGTTTGTGGTATTAATAAGAAATTAATTATACACATTTTAAGGAGTAAAAAGTCTTTATAATTGGAATTACACCTTGTATCCCAATGATTTTTTTTAGATGTGAGTTGTTAAGCTGTTATATATGTTATAAGCTCTTCCTTATATTGTGTAAAAATCAGAGTTAAATATTTTGCTATGCACTCACTCTGTTGCAGTGTCTCATAATTGCAGCCACCTCATCCTCACTCAGCAGTTTCCGTGCCATGTCCTCTAACATGGCCATGGTCTCAGGGCTGGGCAGGGGCACAGGCTCCTTCACTCCAGCACGCGTCTCCCGTGGAGAGCTCAGGAGGCTAATGATGGGCCGACTGCGTTCCTTACCTCAAAACAAGATGGCAGAAATAAATTACACCGACAGGAGATAATCCTTCCTGTCTCTGATGGCACTGATGTGAAATTGAGAAGATATGAAGGTTCAGCAGGGCTTAGTTACATTCAGTGTTCTGACAGAGCTGGTGATTACACGTGAAAATATGTTGGGGCAAACATGTATAGACAATATGAAGGACGAAATACACATAATATTTAATAATACGCATTGATGTCAAGCAACTAAAACTAGTATGACAAGGAAAAATGTCACATAATTTCTAAATGAATGCAGTTTTGCATAGTTATTCCTTGGATAAGCATCTATTATTACCCATTCTATTATTTATTATTTTCCATGACAAATAACTTTCATTCTTCGTGTATTGTCATTGATTTGAAGAATGTCCTCTGAACATTTTCCAAAGAAAATTGGAAACTTTGTAAGTGCAAAGTGTGGTTTAACTGAATACTTAATACTTTATACACTACACTTAATCTGGGCTTTCATACTCAGGTACAGTATATTCAAAAATGTCATTACACACATCATCAGACATTAAAAACTAGAAATATAACACATGAATTTACAGCAGAAAAAGGAGGCATGTGTCTAACACTGTCTAACAACATGGACTCCTGGAACCTCAGTGACTACAGCACAGACATCAAATGGACTAAACATACACAGTTACCCCATCTCTGTTTCTAGATCTAAACTTGTGCTCTGAGTTTTAAAGGACAGAATTACAAGCACTTGGTGATTAGAAGAAGCCCAAACATGTTTGCTTTCTAGTTTTGGTGCATTCTGGCTTGATCGTGTTGAAGATGGTGAAAATGCAACTCATCATTAGCCGAGCAGAACTACTGGGGCAGGACTCAAGGCCACTCTACAGGAATTACTGCATAATTAACAGCAAAGCAGCTCTCTCTGAGCCAGCCTCCGTAAGCCCTCATTATGCTGCTAGCTTTCAAGTGCAAATGCGCCTCCTCTGCAACTGGCCTCTCCAGCAGCCTCGCACTCATCGCAACAAGCCTGTTCTTTTAGCACAGGCCAACAAATGAAAAAGAGTGCATGTGTGTGTAAGTTGTTTGAATGTGTGCACACGATTTTTAGTATTCACATGTATTAGATTATGTAGAACTTATGATGTGCTAACAAAAAACACAAATACCATATATAAGTTAATGTTTATGCTGATTTAACTGTTTGCAGTCAAGTATGTGTACATATACAGAAATGTAGAGTAAAATAAGTGATGCACTGAATTTCCTTATTTCAGATAAGTGCATGGAGTAAAATATTTTTCAGTTGTGTGACAAATGTGTTGATATTGTTTTTTTTGTACATATTTTCTCATGATGTACAAATATAAGGTATATATTATATTGTATAAATTTGGACACTAACCTTGCTCACTATGTGTGGGAGATTTGGAGCGTCCTTTGCGTTTGTCCTCTGTTCCTGTATCTTTTCTGTCTCTGGAAGCAGACCTGTCCCTCCTGCGGCCGCCTTTAAACAACAGACTGACGAAGGTCTTGGAGCGCTGCAGTGTACTGCCTGTGGCTTCAGACTTCACTGCCTGCCGCTGTTTCTTGTTCTTCTGTTTGTCCTCTGCTTAGTACAGAACATTGTCACCATAAACACACATAAAAGCCAGCCTAGACATGAGCTGAGTAGAAAACTAACTTAGAGAATTATGGAATAGATTTCATAAAAAGTGAAACATTTATTTGTCTTGGTGTCACATTCTCTCTTCCACAGGGACATCCCACCCAGGAAAACAGATGTATTTTGCACTCCATCTCCACATTAAAGGTTATGTATTTGAATGTAATGTCATCAAAGCCCTGTTAGTGTAATGATCGTGCATCCCAATACATTTGTGTACATAAAGTGTAAGTAGTGAAATTAAAATATAAATATCTATAATATTTATTAAATATATATTGCAAATGAGAATATAATCACCTAAATTGATCAAAGGCTCTTCAGCCACATAATTCTGCTAGCATTTTGCTATTTGCAGATTTTTTTTTTTGTTTCTATAATCTATCTTTTTCTTTTAAGTTCTAGCATATTTTTTCAGATGGGTGAGTATCTATTGGCCCACTGTTTTGAAGTAACTGGTCACTATTACCTATTCCAACTTGGAAATTGTCTCAACAATAATTTTCTAAATATTTTTATATTTTGTATTTATAACGTCTGGCACAAAATTAACTCTGTAAGCCTGAAAGAGTTTGCCTCAGCATTAATGAGACTTTTCCTGGAGACGCTAAATGACTAACTCTAAAAGGGATAAACCTTTTTAAAAGGGCCCTGCACGTGGCCACCTTGCAGTGCAGGAGATCACTGTGGTCATTTATGGGGACTAACCTCCAAGACCATAATGGGTTTATCGAATAAGCCCAGGGCTCTCAGAAACTGATATGTGTATGATCCTGAAAGCAATGACATTGGCTGTGCTCTTTACATACATGCCTTATCAATTAATCAAATAGAAGTTGACCTGTGAGTGTTATACTACAGTAGAAAGGGAAAAAGCCTCAACAACCCTTTTAGTCAAAACTGACCAAAATTGAGCATCAGGTGAAGACTGTTAGCCAGAGCTGAACTGTAGCAACTGTAAATTTCAAGTGCAAGTAACTACCTGCTGTTTTACATCCAACACATACCACTAATTAATTATACTCTAATGCACATGTACTTGGATTCTTTTTAATTTTATAATATACTTTATTTGTTTTAGCTTTTAAACTATACTTAAACGCTGTACCTGAGACAGTGATGTGACTCTGTGATCGGCGGATAGGTTTGCGGGGCTTGCTAAGCGCCATCAGAACAGCAGTTTTGGGAGAGTCCAGGACCTCCTTGTCGCCTGCAGAAAACGTCCTCATCCGAGACCGGTTGCTCTTATCAAAACTCTTAGTCCGGATTACAGTGTCCTTTAACAGAACGGTCTCACCCACCGTCCGACTGGTGTCCACGGAGATGACCCTGCCAGGTCGGGGTGATGCGTCAGGCTCCGGAGGGTCTGTCTGGATGGCAGTCTCTGTCCGGTCAGAGCTGGGCCTGCGCGAACGATCCTCAGTGGAGATACAGACGTCCACCATCTCTGAGCTGAATGCAGGTGGGAACATGACCTGAGATAGGCCGCTCAGGGAGCTGACCGGCGTGCCAGAGGAGAGTGAGGAGGTGGAAGAATAAGAGTCTGAACCCTGAGAGGAGGACGGCTGGCCTCCATTAGCCACTATATGAATGGGGGGGGTGGGGGGGGGGGAGAAAAAAAACACTATTATTTACATAAACAATACACTTAACATGCAATTCACTCTTCAGGGTTTTGTTAAAACATTTTTAGTTTAAAAAAATACAAAAAAGCAAAAAGTCAAATCACGGACTTCTCAATACAGATCCAAGTGTTACATAAAATATTGCCCTCCCTATTGAAGAAGCCCTTTTTAATCTCAGTCTTGAGTCCCAAATATAGAGGAAGCACAAAATCTCTGTCCTCTAAGTCTTGTAACCTAAATACCCTCTAAATAACCCTTATGTGAGAAACATGCACAATCCCACATTACTCACTGAATTTGGACATAACGCTTTAATCCGAGGCTATTTTAGGCTCGTACGTATTAAGTGGAAAGTACGGGCTGTGAGTACTGAGAAAAAAAAGGAGCTTGACATGAGGTCAGTCAGAGCTCTCCCTTTATTCTCTGCAGACACTCTGCTAGTATTTACTCAGTCATACTCCCTATCATGTTTTAAATCCTGCCTTAACAAAATGCATTGAAATATACCAGAGACATATGGTAATAAATTAACTAATTAATAAAAGAAATTGTCTGCGGGGGAATTTACATACATTTATTGAGCCAGCTGTACTCTGCAACCATCTCCTTATACGCAGGATACCTCCCAGCCTCCTGTTTTAATAGAACCAAAATTGAAAAAGTAATATTTCACACCAGTGAGCAACTGTGTGTGATGCAAATAAATGTGGAGGAGGAAGAGAGAGAACAATCCCAGTTCCAAAAAGACATTGGGAATATGAACCTCATACCACTGAGGCATTTTGCTTGATGATCCAGCACAGTATTAATCTCATTAGTTCTAATATTTCAGAGAACAGCATGCTCTATTGTTGTCTTAAGTATCAGCCTTGCCTGCCTGTGGAAAAATAATGTGAAAGAGCTGATCATGGTTATGGGGACTGCTATGGACTGCACATGGGAATCAACTAAAGCCTGAAAAACTTCTTTGAACGTCTTAGATCTTAATCATTCCTCACGTCATTTTGCTCCTAACTTGGTCCTTTTCATGCTGGGCCATATGTTGTCAATCTCTATTGATTAGTTGGCCGTGCTCTTCTCAAGAAAGCCATCTGAGTAGGGTCAGTGAGGTCACCAGGAGAATGCCACCACCACCATTGGTGAGAATAGCCAACATTTGGCAAGCCTGACCTGTTTACAGCACCACCAGGGGCTTAATTCAGCACTGTGCCACAGAGGTGAAGCAGGCCAAGGAAAGGCCATAAAAAAGACGCTTTCTGCTGATTATAACCTGATCCCCGTGGCCTGGTGAATAATGCACATCCCCTGGCTGTTTTTCACAGGCGGAACCCGAGCCCCCCCCTGAGTAAAGTGAGCAAGCAGGAATGTGACGACTAAATGCCAGCTGCCTGCTTTACTATTCTGTCTCATTGCTGAGCTCAATAAGAAGCTGTGTTGTTTAACACACACTACAATAGTCAATGTGCCTCAGCGCTATGATTAATCATCCTTAATGTGCCAGTGTTATTTGAAATAAGAGTAATATTATTTAATTAAAAAAAGGAAAGAAAAAACACTTAAGACTTAAGACCTTTGAAATATAATTTTCTCAAGTGCCTAAGACTTTTGAACAACACTGTATGTACTGACTTAGTTGGATGTGTCTCTTTAAATCATGCATCCTTTAAGAGGTTGGAATGGCTCTGTCATTCATGACAATGTAAACGTTACTTTTCATCAGAGGAGTGATGTTGTGCACAACAGTCCTGGATGTTAGACTGACAATGTAAAGTACCCAGCAACTGGAAAATGTTGGTAACACTGTACTATAACTAGGAATGTGAATACTCTATTTGTGTATTGCTCCAAAAGTACATCACATCTAATTACATCTGGTGGAGGATTAAAATAAATAATAAATATTTTTCTGATTCTGCCATGATGCACATTTTATGGCCAATAAAGGAAAACTCCTACCTTAATGGTAAGCATGACATGAGTGTGACTCTTCAAGACTTCCACAGCATTGCTGTGTGTAATGTCTTCAAAGCTCACTCCATTGGCTGCCAGAATCTGGTCACCCATTTTAATGCCATTTTGCTCTGCCAAGCCACCGGGGTCCAACCTCATCAACAAAGAAGATTTTATTTTAGGCTGACTTTACTAAGAAAAATACAATCAAATTAAGTATAAACTTAGGGGTGTCTCTATCTCTCTGTGGTCCATACTTTGAGACATAGATGCCCAGACCAAACTCCTTGCCTCCACGGATGTTGAAACCCAGGCAATAATCATCTGAAGTAGTGTAGAGGTGCACTATCCTGCGCAAAGCCCCATCTGAGCTGGCTTCTGAGGGGGTTCGGCCGCTCTCTTCCACCACCATCCTCCGGTGGATCAAGTCCACCCTACAGACAAGTGGTTATAATATACATATAAACTGTGCCTGTACATATACTCAGCCTTCACAAACCAATTATCAAAGTTTGTTCAAACATACATACAAATTTGTACAAAGTCTTTTAAATAAGCATACATGCACAGAGCACACTCATGTTCAACCATAATCATGGACATGCTCTAATACATCCGCCCACCGTGCCTTTAATTAATTAAATGGCTGTAAAGACCACTGGGGTAACTCTACCACCTTTGCATGCTGAAAGAGTAGCTGGAAGAAAAGATAACAGGGAAAGGCCAGGAGTCAGTGGGTTTCCACTCTGCTGGGCATGAAAGAGAGAGTCAGAGCAGAAACTCATCACTGTCTTCTGCTTATCTTTATCATTCATCTACCTTAAATGAATAAGATCATTTGCACCAATTGTGTTTACAAAAAGAAGAAAAATAGTTATTTGGTTTGGAAGAGTTTTGTGTGATTTTAAGTCTATATTTGTCTACATTATGTCTACATCATGACTGGCACTAAACATGTCAATTAACACAAACACATTTTCCATACATTCCAGAATGTTTCTCAAACTGAAATGCAGTATTAGGGAAGATGTTCTGCTCTATGATAGCTAGGGTTGCTGTGGGGAGAAGCTGAAACCTGATATTTATAAGATAATATTATTGTTCTCTGCCAGCTGGAATAAGGTGACTTAATCAAAACTCTAAATGCTTTAGAGCCAGTCAAACGTCTATCAAAGATTACAGAAAAATAAGAATTTTGTCTTTGAATAATGATGGCATGATGAATTTTGTTTAAGATGAACTGCAACATGGATTTAATCAGAAAAAGGCCATTTTTAATTTTAGTTTAACTTAAAAATGAAGGTGCCATAGGTTCTTTACAATAACGCCAGATAAGAACAGTTTGGCTTCCTAGAAGACATTTCAGAACCTTTCAATGGATGTTTTTTTAAAGGCCTGATAGTGTAAACCATTCAACTTTAAAGAATCTCTACACAATGTTTCTACACTAATTCACAACTACACATCCAAGCTCAGAAACACTCCAAAATCTTTATTGTTAAAAGTGCATAGAATATTTATACTGTGTGGAGGTTTTATATTCAGGAAATCACATTGTATGATTTGTAAAGACTTTATTTGTATTGCCCTGCTGCACATAAGTATTTGAACACCTGGCAATCAGCAAGAATTCTGGCTCCTGTTACTCTGCCTTTATAGAAGTCTACCTCTACTCCACTTAGTAAGCCTAATTAGTAGCACCTGTCTGAGCTCTTTAAAGACACCTGTCCACCCCACAGTCATTCAGACTCCAACTACTACCATGGACAAGACCAAAGAGCTGTCCAAAGACACCAGAGACAAAATTGTGGACCTCCACAAGGCTGGAAAGGGCTACGGGGCAATTGCCAAGCAGCTTGGTGAAAATAGATCAATTGTTGGAGCAATTGTCAGAAACTGGAAGAGGCTAAAGACAACTGTCAGTCTCCCTCGGACTGGGGCTCCATACAAGATCACACCTCGTGGGGTATCACTGTTGATAAGAAAGGTGAGGAATTAACCCAGAACTACACGGGAGGAGCTGGTCAACGACATGAAGAGAGCTGGGACCACAGTTTCAAAGGTCACTGTCAGTAGAACACTATTCTGTCATGGTTTCAAATCACGCATTGCACAGAAGGTTCCCCATCTCAAGTCATCACATGTCCAGGCCCGTCTGAAGTTTGCCAATGATCATCTGGATGATCCAGAGAAGGCATGGGAGAAAGTGATGTGGTCAGATGAGACCAAAATAGAACTTTTTGGTCTAAACTTCACTCGCCATGTTTGAAGGAAAAAGGAGGTGTTGCATCCACAGAACACCATCCCTACTGTAAAGTATGGGGGTGGAAACATCATGCTTTGGGGTGCTTTTCTGCGAAGGGGACAGGACGACTGCACTGTATTAAGGAGAGGA
>JBBJLR010000153.1:11963226-12004639 GCA_037577145.1 Brachypetersius gabonensis
GAGAGAGAGAGAGAGAGAGAGAGAGAGAGAGAGAGAGAGAGAGAGAGAGTACATATATTACCATGTGGTTTTCTCTTTGGAGTAGCGGATACCGGGCACTTTCCCCACACGTCTGACCACCATGCGCAGACGGTTGTTTCCCGTCAGGACCTTCACAGCACTGCTCATTGTGATGCTCTCCAAACTGATCCCGTTCACCTCCACCAGCTTATCCCCAACACACAGGCCTGCAAACTCTGTGACACACACAGGAGACTGAAGAACCCCTCCAGAGCATGTCGACTACAAAAACAGCCCATTACTCACTAGAATGACAAGCCATTGTTCACTAGTTTAATTTAATTTGTAGTATGACAGCATATTATTTAATGATAATTTACAACTAAGATACAAACATTATTAATTATAAACTACTTCATATATTTTTCAACCTTTACACGATATTTGTGGATTTTTAAATATAAAATTATTTACTGAAATACTGTAATTTATCTATGTGAAATCATTACTTCACATTTAATCATTACTTTTCAAATACAAGGAGAACTAAACGTAATATTTATCACGGTACAGCTCTGTTTGTCATTCTGGACAAATTTTCTTCATTGGTTGTTGTTTACATAAACAGATCCTGGAAGCAACAGCAACATATATCTATGCCTGATACTGTAGTACATTAGTAAATACCTGCAGAGCTATTGTCCTCCACCTTGCTGACAAAGATGCCGAGGCCATGTTCAGAGCCACCACGCACACTGAAGCCCAGCCTGCCATCCTCACTCTTATCCACAGTGATTGTGTGAATATCTTCACTGTCGTCTCCACCTGAGACCCACAAGTACCAAACACAAACATTAATTTATATATGTATATACAAGCACACACACACACACACACACACACACACACACACACACACACACGTGTGTGTGTGCTTGCATATACTTGCTTGTGTGTTTGTTATTTTTAAAATTCACACCAATAGGTGAGTGTGATTATTCAATAATAGTGACACAATGATCCAATATACAGGATTTACGCAATAATGATCTTAAACCAGATTAACCGGAATGGATAACAATCAGGTATGACTAACACATATTTAATATTGTTTCTCAATCATGATCACTATGCAATATGATTAAAAACTGCACATTCCTGAAAGGGTTCATAATAAGGGTTCATATGCCTGCTGTATATTTCTGTTCTTTTATTTTTTATAAGTTAACACAAAGGTTGGTATAAAATACATCCACACATGCACTCCATACATCCATCCATACAAGTATACTTCAATATTGGCCTTTTATGTTAGACATAGCTAGTAAAAAGAAAATCACATTGTCATTTATTTAAATAGGGCTTAGTTTAATAGGGTTTTTTTTGCATTCTGGCTCATAAGATATGTTTTGGATTGCACAGTAAACTCACCATCCACAGGTGCATTAATTAAGATGACTCTACCCATCGGGGAGGAAGATCTCATTCCTTTCTGCCGCTGCTGTTTCTTGTGCAGGTACCGCGGCAAAGTGGAAGTTCCAGAGCCGCCTGGTTGGATGCTAGTTTGGGCTCCATTCGTTATCTCTCTGTGAGGTTCGTCAGACGAATGAGCCATGACGAGATGGGGATCCACCTACAAACCCTCATTCAGGGCTCTAAGTCCAGCGAGGAAAGAGACTGGCTGGACTGGACGACTGGTAGGTCCAGTAGGGCCAGTCACAGGAACAGTGCGCTAAATAAAACTCTCCAAAGGCACAGGACAACAGGACTGTAAAAGGTCCAGCATTGCTTGATGTAGAATTCAAGTGTCTCCTCACCAAGGAAGTTATCCAACAAGATGTGTTCGCATTTAAGTCCACCGGTTAAACCAATGAAAAAACATTAGAGCCAAGAACACGTTCTGAAAGGTGTGTGAAGTTAGGATGGGCTCCTCTTGTGCTGCTTCTGGTCTTTCTGCCCAGAAGAAACACTCCCACTTGCTAAGTAAGGGTCCAAAGTGCCCCTTTGCAGTTCATAACCATTAACTTGACTAGAGCTATACCTTATCCACCTCTTCCAAGCCATGGTGTGTTACCTTCACCAGGTGATAAACAAGAGGAAAGGGCGATTTGAGATGAATGGGGTCACGCGCGACGACTTATGCTTTCCCAAGGGAGTTAAGTGATATGAGCGATTAATACACCATAGAAAGGAAAACGTCTGAAGCACGGCCTTCGAGGTACACAATTTAGCTGGAATCATGGCATAATTGCTCATCCTTTGAAACTGTTTCAATAATCATAAGGTACTTAATTCAGCTCGACTCATGGCATACATTATATTTAATATTAATGCCATAGAGACACTAAAGATTAATTACCTTATCATCAGCACCATGGACAGCAGCCTGACCAGACCGGAGCGCTAAACCCAACCCCTTCTGGACTCCTCGCCTGGACCAACGAGGCTATTTAAACCATTGCACTGTCTAAAGTCACTTAGTGTCTCCTAACTTAGTGTAAATGAGGGGAAATTGCGATACATTTAGATAAATGCGATCAATTCATCGTTATCGAGTTCACGTCGAGTCTGAGCGTTGCTACAAGTGAAGGTAAACACACCAAGTTATGAAAATACAGGTGCGACGTACTGGAAAATGTTTTAAACATTGTCTATACATGCCTTCAAGCTACCTGAACGTTTTCAACGTCTAAAAACATGTATATTAGAGTAAGTAAAATATTACCTGTCTCCATGTTGTGCTGAATGACCTCACCTGAGTGGAAAAGGCTGAGTTAGTCTTCCTCGGCCCGCCCCTCGGCCCACACGATTGGATCACCTGTCCAGGCTTAGAGGTGACACCCCAGCCCCATTCGTTCTACAGAATGACAATCAGCTCCCATAGCATAAGACTATTATACAAGCGTGTATGTTGGGGAACGCACTTACCCACTTTAATCACACTTTCGGGTGCTTTAAACGTGTTAGACAGCATTAGCATGAAAACAGTTGTTTTGTTCTTTGCATAACTTACAATAAGACTTCACAGACAGGAATGACTATATAGAATCACTTGATATCAAATCCTGGCGTTGTGTATGTGCAGTGCTGACTGGGTGAAGAACACTATGTGGACAAAAGTATTAGGACGCCTGCTCTTTACACCAACAGGGACTTTAATGGCATGCATTCAGTTTCATAAACTTTAGTATGATGTTGCTCCCTCTTTGCTCCCTCTTTGCTCCCTCTGTTCCAGAGATGATGTTGGATGATGTTGGATGGGCTTGAGTTCAGGGCTCTGTGCGGGCCAGTCAAGTTCTTCCACACCGAACTCATCCAACCATGTCTTTATGGAGTTTGCTTTGTGGACTGGGGCACAGTCATTAAGGAATGGAAAAGGTTCTTCCCCAAACTGTGACCACAAATTTGGAAGTATGGCGTTGTTCAAAATGTCTTGGTATGCTGAAAGATTAAGATTGCCCATCACTGGAAGTAAGAAGCCTAACCCAAACCCTGAAAAACAAGTATGTCCCAATACCTTTGTCTACATAGTGTACTTTCAGTGTACGCAGAGCTTTACTGACACCTACTGCTAAGACACCGTCACAGCATCAGAAATAACTTGAACCGTTTACTTACGCAAAGTGTCCACTATTTTTTTCCTGTATTTTTGTCTGCGAAATGTGCCTCTGTCTTGCTCCTGTTATGGAAATGTCAATACATTGTTAAAAATGTTGAACACAGAAAGCGAGTGGGTTATTGTGAGATATAAACAGTTATGGGTTTGAGCTTCAATCGTAGATGTTCATCCTATTCTCTCTGTACTATCAACAGTAAATGTTTTTTTAAAACATCTAAAAATATTTTTGAGTGAAACACGTCCTGTGCATGCTGAAAAAAACTGACATCTGATGTTATGGATCAATGATGAGTGCCTAATGGCTCAGATGATGTGTGACTGATCATATTTATAAGAATATTTATTTTTGTTGCCATTTCCGTTTTGTAGTTCTCAAGTACTCTTGAGAATTAAAAGCACGATTAAAAGAACATAAAATAATACACACCATAACAAAATTATAGGGACACACCTTTTTTCTGTTTTTTGGGAAAGACCCCTTACTTCCAGTAAAGGGCAATATTAGTGCTTCTGCATATCAAGACATTTTGGACCACGGCATGCGTCCAACTTTGGGAACAAAACTGATCTGTTGTATTTGAATGCAATGTTATTAAGGCCCCTGTTGGTGTAATAGCCAGTACTTTTGTCCATATAGTGTATAATCATAAAGGAGCAGCCTGTTATCTCAATTACAGGTAATGGGTTGACTTTCTAGACGAGTGGCAGCAGCAGAGCAGCAGACATCCCAGGAGCTGTAGAGGTGTGTGATGTTCCTGTAATGTTCCTGTAATGTTCCTCTAGTGCTTTTCTAATGCTGAATAAAGCACCAATGGGGAAAGTGCTATCTCTCCACGCCCTGTGGGTTCTACCAATGAAACTGTGCTTCCTCAACACCGCCTTTTCACCCAAACGCCTTCATTCTCCACTTAAATCCACAGAAATTCATGTTTCGTGACACTTTCAAGCTAGTTAGACCAGACACTCACTCTATATAGACATTAAAATACCTGGGAGGTCAGCCTGTTTCCAGTTGCTCTAAGGTGTGTTTACTGCTTTAGACTTACATAAAGGTATGTATGGCAAATTTAGGGACTCCGAAAACACCTTCAGGCTATGAAGTTTTATCTTCAAAACTGACAGCAGCTACATTAATTGCAATATCTCACTTGGACACGAGTGTTATAGTGGAGGCTAATGGCTAACACAGCTAGCAAGCTAATTTTAAGAAAACGGTATACAAAGCGATTTAATATTCAAACAAACAACTTGGTAGAAATATCAACGTGGATTTAACATCGCTTTAGCAGTTAACCCCGCTGGGCTTTATTTAAAGTCAACTACAGACAATAAAAACAGTTTAGTTGTGTGCTAGCTGGGCAGCTTTTTCTAAGCTAATGTTAGGGAGCTAGCTGGTTACGGTTGCTAGTCAAAATAAAAAAAGGTTATTCAGCTAATTTCACTTTTAAACAAATTCTCTTGTAAACACAACGATCTAACATCAAGGAGGGTAAATATTTAACCTCAGGAAGTCATTAATAGTGCCGCATGTTGGGGTCATTTCAAGGCTGTGGATGATAGGTAATTATTAACATCTAGCTCTTGTTATGGTGTTTAAATTTTCAGGCAGTTTGAAGGAAAAAAGGCAAATTAAGCAGATTTATCACTATCTAAAAGTCACATTGTTTACCAGGTTAGTAACCTGCACATGTGGGTTTGTCCGGCCAGGGTTGGTCACGACTCTCTTGTACAAAATATATTCATTTGTTTTGGAATTTCTTTTCTCTAGAGTTATCTCGGTTGACCAAACTGTGCCAGTCTCCTGAGAAGGTGCCCTTCTCCACAGCAGACTGCTGTTTTCAAATTCATATGCAGTGTGTTCCAGTTAATCAGTATTCGAGCGTGTTTGGCAGATATTTGAACTATAAAACATCTTACAATAACAGAAAAAAACGTCTGTTGCTCTATTAGTCCCATGATCATTATATTTGAGTGAGTTTAAGAAATGGTCATGAACAGAGACTGATCAGTTATGTTCCTTGTCTCGTGCACTATACGGAACCGTCTCATTTCACAGAATAAAAATGACAGACGGCTTACAGGAGATTAGCCCAGGAAGGCAGTTTTCTATTTTCATCGTCTCCTCTGAAAATGGGGTCGTATTTGAGTTAGTGTTTTACCTGTACCTTTTAGTTGGAATTTGGGCAGTATTAAATTAATGTGTAATTCAGTAATATATTTTATGTGATTCTTATATAGATTTTCACTAAACACAACACGTGGTGTTTTGAGACAGAGTAAAAATGTGTGGGTACAGTCATTTTTTTTCAGACGTGAAACAAGCAGTTGGTGACAGATCTTATTGTACTGACGATACCTATGATGTGCTCAGAAAAGCAATAGATTTTCTGGTGTAATTGCCTCTTTCTAAGTAACATGCTGCGCTTTTCTAAGATATAACAAGAAGATGTCTGGAGATTTGCCGCTGAACATAAACATTAAGGAACCACGATGGGATCAGAGCACGTTTATGGGCCGAGCCCAGCACTTCTTCACAGTGACGGACCCCAGAAATGTTCTGCTGTCAAGTGAGGTCCTGGAGGATGCCAAAGTCATTGTGGAGAATTACAGGTCAGCCTTCAGTTAAACTGTGACCATGTCAGAGGTGCATCGATCATGAATTCTTATGGACTGTTTTGATGCCTTTATAAACAAATTGGCTGGCTTTTATTTGCCCTAACTACTTAAGCTCTCACACTAAGTGATAAATAATCCATTAGATAACCCATTACAAAACAATTTGTTGCTACATCCAATGTGTGAGGCAACTAAAGGTTTTGTAGATTGAGTTATGCATAAATATGATGTAATATTTTAGCTTTCAGAGGCAGCGTGAACGCTCTTACTTGCTGTTCGAGTCATAAGATTGCAACACGGATTGGCCACACAAAATTGCCTTACTGTCAATGGCTGATTTGAGTAATTCTAATCCTGCCTTCCTAAACTGTGTAATAAGTATTTTACTTACTTTTAAGGAATTATTAGGGTGGTGATAGTGATTATATTATTAAATAAGACAAATGAAGGCAAATAAAGATGGCTGGCAGGGTTATCTTATTTTTTTAATGAGAGTGCTTTGATTAGGTTGTCGCATTATATTTGATTTTTAAATGGGTAACTGTACCGTTTCTCTGATGATATCTATCCTTGCTTGAAATACTTTACATGCAAGACTGCATCTGGTAATAGAGTAGCATGTGAATGTTACTGCAGGCTTTAGCATCTGCCTTCATGTTAAAATATTTTAATAAGTGTGTGTTGGCTGTGAATGAAAGACACAAGTACAATGTGAGTTGAACACAATTTTTAAGAGATGGGCATACAGTAATGGACAAGTATAAAAAAACTTAGAGTGACGGTTGTTTAGGCTGTTGTTAATCTGATGAGGCTGCTGTTGAAGTACTAAAACAGCTGACCTCTGTGTTCTTCTATACAGGCAGGGTATAGTGAAATCAGGACTGACAGAGGATCAGTTATGGAGGGCCAAATACATCTACGACTCTGCCTTCCACCCAGACACAGGCGAGAAGATGCTGCTGGTTGGACGTATGTCCGCACAAGTTCCCATGAACATGACCATCACAGGCTGCATGCTTACATTCTATAGGTAAGTAGCAGCTCTCAGTTACCGATTGTCTCACAGCTAAGCTTGTTTTTATACATGCATATGGTGAATTAGTTTTAAAGTGAAAGTGAAAATCTGGTCATACGTGAACACACCACAGCACACAGTGTGAACAGCACAAAATTCTTCCTCTGCATTTAACCCATTCACTAAGTGAAGCAGGGGGGAGCTACGAACTCAGCGCCCGGGGAACAGTGTTTGGGGACGGTTCCTTGCTCAGAGTACCTCAGAGGTGGCTTGTAGTCTTGGGAATCGAACCCAGACTTTCTGATCACAGGGCGACTGCCTTAACCACTTAAGTTTGGAAATGCACAATTAGAGAAGGGAAAGGATGTTCATGCAGATCTGGCAAAAGCACAATGTTCAGTAAAATGAGTCATCCGCAGATGAGTCACCATGGAAAAGACTTCTCATCCAAGATTTGTCTGTCTTGCCTTCTTCCTTATGGCGGCAGTGTTCTATGTTCTATGTTTTGATTAGGAATGTTTCATCGTAATTTGCCACAATCTCAAAATTATATTTAAAGATAATTTTCTGCATCATGTTTAAATCACCGTCATAATTAACCATAAATCAGTTCCAAACTTTGCAAGATTCATTAAGTAATGCTGTTTCTCTGTTGTTAAATGACTTCATTGTGTAATAGTGAGAAAATTACAAATCACGGTCATGCAGGCACAACACTTCACTCGGCATTGAGGGAATAGTGTTATTATTGGTAATGAAGGAATAGTTGTTCTGTATCTTTACTTGTGGCTTTTCTTTGCTGTTAATTATTCCACATTCTAATTGTGCATCTCCTGCCCTTGTCTCCAGGACAACTCCAGCAGTTGTGTTCTGGCAGTGGGTCAACCAGTCCTTCAATGCCGTTGTCAACTACACAAACCGCAGTGGCGATGCACCGATCACTGTAAAGTATGGAGATTTTTTTATTAAGATTCATTTCATAACAGCACACCAGTCATCTCTGTAGCCACACCAAGTTAGCAACTGTAGGAATATATAGCCATAGGCATATATAGGCAGTGCTTTACAGAAACAGATCCTTGTCTTCCTACTAATGTTTTTCCTGGTGTTACAGGTAAATGTTTCTTGTTTCTTTTGGTATGTTGTAAAATCAGAACTAGTTATTTGATGTCTGTGTACTCCCATCTGAGTCAAGTAATGACACTCGAGATTATCTCTATTACACTTTCATTATATGGCTTTGGTGGCAACCAAGGGGACAGATGCATTCTGTAGTTTCTGTTCTGAGGCAGTTAAGTGTCCTCCGCAAAGAGTCCTTAATACTGCTTTGTTCACAGTGTTTCTCTGTGCATGTCCTGTTTGATTTTTATTTTTTTTACAGTCAGCTTGGAGCAGCCTATGTCAGTGCCACCACTGGGGCTGTAGTTACTGCTTTAGGCCTCAAGTCGCTAACAAAAGTAAAGTTTTATTTTTTTTATCATAATGCATGACTTGTGTTTAAAATATAGCTTTTCAACTTTCCTCAGTAAAGGGATTATGCATAAATCCATTCTCTTGCTGTAGCTGCCATACATGCAATTGCTATTTCTCTATGAGAAGCTTAGCAATATCAGTTTAATAAGAAATTATAATGTGCATTTTAGACCAGAATCAAAAATGATCCTATAGTTAAGCTTTTTTATATAATTATCACGGTATTTGGTATTTATAAACTGATTCAGTATTTACAGATTGAACTATATTCCCAGTATCTAATGCTACTTGTTTCCAGTGTATGCACAGCTTAAAATTGCTTAGTTTATGTTTGATTGCTGTGGATTTTCTGGAAAGCATGAAAATATGATCAGTCCAAAGTTGAGTGCAAACAGAGGGGTACTTATTGCAGGCAAAATAAGTCATTTGTGTCAAATAGACAATGATGGTAAAAAAAAATGTAGAATTCTGTAGTAAGCACAAATGATTCATAATTTAAGTGCCACTAAATTTACTTTATCTGTCTCCAGCATCTTCCAGCTATTATTGGACGATTTGTTCCATTTGCTGCAGTGGCAGCAGCTAACTGCATCAACATTCCTTTCATGAGACAAAGGTATGGGTTGGTCCATATGCTGTCAGTGTTTATGTCCTGCAGCAGATGGATGGTACTCACTTTCTCTGGGTTTTGCCTTCTCCCAGAGAACTGAAGTATGGTATTCCTGTCACAGATGAAGAAGGCAATCGCCTCGGAGAGTCTGCCAACGCTGCTCAGCAGGCCATTGCACAGGTGGTAGTGTCCCGAATTGGCATGGCAGTGCCAGCCATGGGTGAGAGCATGATATATTTTAATCATGTTGGAAAATAACTTGATACCAATATCAGTGATGACCAATCCTGTTCCAGACATGCAACACTTGATCTAGATAATAAAGTTAATCGTGGCTATTGAAATGTTGTAGCCAGGTGTGTTCAATTAGAACTGATCTGTAAAGGGTAGTAGTTCTCCAGGTGCCTGGTGAGATACCCCTGTTCTAAACAGCAAAAGTCAGGAATGTGTATCAAATATATGATCTTTCCAGTTCTTGTGGATTTCTCCTCTTGTAAACGTTATTTTCCTAATGCTGAATTATAATGCTTGATTCAAAATTGCCAAGTTTTAAATGCCTGTAAATGTTTGTTCAGCAAAGGCCACACTCTTGCCCTTTTTCTGTCACGTGATTGCTCTGTAGTCTTTTATTGTGGCTTTAAATGCACACTACATTTTTAAGCACATTAAATACTATTTCTCATTACCTTTTCCTTCTTCAGTTACAAACAAGAGAAATATATAAAGAATGAGCTCATTATTGAAACACACCTTCTGTCTCTGTATTCTCTTTACAGCTATTCCTCCAGTTATCATGAATAGCTTGGAGAAAAAAGCCTTCATGAAGGTAAAATCCCTAGCCGAGAATAACCCACTCCTGTTTTCAGTGTTGTGCAGTATTTATTTATTAATGATGAAAGCATTAGAGCTTTACCTCTCTTCTCTCTCCACAGCGCTTCCCAGTGCTAAATGCACCAGTACAGGTTGGGCTTGTCGGATTATGGTGAGTTCCACTGAAAGTGCCGTCTGTACAGTATACAGTACGACTGCCTTTATCACAGCTAATAATTTTGTGCTTCTTTACTCTCATAGTCTGGTGTTTGCCACTCCATTGTGCTGTGCACTGTTTCCACAAAAGAGGTTAGTGCTTCTTATAAAAACATTTTCCTCCATTCCAACTTTGGCCTTGTGTTAGGTTGTTGATGCCTCTTGTACAGCTGCTACTGTAACTGTGTGTGTGTGTGTATGTGTGTGTGTGTGTGTGTGTGTGCGTGTGCGTGCAGCTCTATTAAGGTGAGCAGTCTGGAGCCTGAGCTGCAGGAGAGTATACGACAGAGCAGTCCTCATATCACCACCGTTTATTTCAACAAGGGCCTGTAGAGATTTTTCTTGCTCATCCCACACTGTTGCATTCTGCTTCAATGGATTTTTGTGGGCACAATATGATTTATATATATATATATATATTAGTTGCTACCTTCCCCCAAAGATATTATGCAATCTTCAGTCATTATATCTGTACAGTAGATGGAGTGTTTTGCCTAGTTTGAAGTGGTCCTGAGTGTCAGTTAGGGTTTGAAATTGTGTTTTGATATTAATGCTGCTTTGATGAGCATTTGCCCCTTATGTATGGTAATTGATCTGTTTTACTTTGAAGAGCAATGTCCCAAATTTATATCCTCATCTGATTTATATTTATCATTATTTATAATTGATCTATGTGTATTTCAGTTAGTTATTTGTTGCTTAGGTCCTCTGGATTTGCAACTGCTTCCCCCCCCCTGTCTATTGTTCTAGTTAAACACTATATAGAGCAAAATGGACTATAAAATCCATTTGAACTTGTAGGATTAATGTAACCAGTATAAATGGTTTTATCATGTACACTCTTTCTGTGCCATGAAAAGTGCACTTAACCTATAACTCCAGTTGTTTTTTTTGTTTTTTTGTTTTTTTGGGGGGGGGGCTCTTTTTGCTGCAAAGAATGTGTAGACCCCTAAAAGCACATCCAAATCTAAATGTTTAGGTGACTCAGTGATCCAACAGAAGCTGATTATATGTGAAGGCTATAATAAGTCAGGATCTGAATAGTATATCTGTATCTAAGCTCTAAGCCTTATGTGTGGTATCACTAATCTGATTGGTGCACACGCACACTTCAGCTGTTCCACTGATTGTGAGTGAAGAATGTCACAGCGTGTAGTCTCTACCATATGATTGAAAAAAAAGTGATTGTGGTTGTGTACTGATTTAAATTGAGTATAATTGTCTGTGTCAGGAGGAAAAAAACATTTACTTGTTGATAAGCAATGTGTCTGGATGTTAGAGATGGAACATTTGACTGTGCACTATAATTACATACATATTACTGGCAGTGAAATTAGAAACCTGCTCCATTGTTGGTTGGACTGCTGTAGAAAGTGGACTGCTAGCCTTTGGATGGCTGTGATGTCACATCAGTCTACAGCACTACATACTACTTTTATGTACTGTTTGTCTATTGGACGTTTTAAATGGAAAATTGTACCTTTACAGGATTAGTGTCTACAATATAAAGACTAATATAAAACCCGTATTGCTACGTATATTTGTTTAGAAATACAGCCTTTAGAGTCACTCCATGTCCTCATTTAGAGGTTGACTTATCCATTATTGCTGTAATAAGTAATGATGAATGTAAAATATATATTTATAAAATATTTATTTCTTGCCATTGGAAGGATCTTGTAGTGTTGTACCAAAATGTGATGGCCTGTCATGTATATTTCTGAAACCCATCTAAAGACACCTGCTTGAGCATATATGATCAAATCTGTATTTCAAGAAGTATTGTTGTGAAGTGTGTTTTGTGGTGTTTTGTCAGCTGCTTCTGTGCATTCATTTAGCAACTGCATTGTTTTGTTTGAATTAGACCTTGAAACATTGTAGATGTGATCAGTGAGGACTGAAGAAGCATGTTGTGCTCTTTATGACCACAGAGAGGCAGTAGAAGTTCCTTTTACTGCACAATTACTTTTGTGTTCCCACTTTTGGGCTGATAATACATAGCACACGTTGTGTTGTTTTAATGAATTGAATGTTCAACTTATGCAAACAGAGCTTTTTGTATATAAACAGGAGAGATATCATTAGATGCTATAGAGGTTAGAATTCATGTTTAAACGCACAATAAGCACATGGACATGATTTGTGAATGCTGTACTAATGCAAAGAAAAGCACAGAGAAGTTCACAAGCTTTGAAAAGGGTTAGAAAAGACAGATTTGAGTCCAGTATTTCCATTTCAGTACTGACAACGTGTTCTAAATTCTGAAACTTTTCACCTTCAGACCTACAGTAAACAAACCATAAACTGTTACTAACCACTGGCTAAACATTCTTGCACACATTTTAGTACAATAACATTAACTTTACAAAAAAAACCATTAAAAACATTTTTTTTTGTAAAGGTCACATTTAGGTCATGTCTTTTGGCTGAAAATTTCCCCCTTCTCTTCTGAAAATATTTTTCTATTAGTGACAGGGAACATTTAGATGCAGTTTCTTGGTTGTAAGTTTTTTTCCCTCGTTTTTGTGTCCCCAGCTGCCAACAATTTTTTTCCAGAAATCAAATGTCAAAACACATGAGTACTGGTGCTCTTTTCATATTTTTTTTCCCCATGCATTTTTGTATTCTGTTGACAATTTTCCTACCTGTCTTCTGTGTTTGTGTAGGACAGTATAATAAATATTTTAAAAGATATGACTGAGGTGTAAATGCTTCCCCCCCCCCTGTTGTAATTACATGGTTTCCTCATATGTGACTAATTTGTTATTCTGTGTCTGCAAAGCTATTATATACACAAAGGTGTATTGTCAGCGGAAATGTTAGCCTTCAAATAATCGTGAAGAAAGTGCTTACAATTTGTAATCAAATTTGACATTTAAATGTACTAAAATGTTTAAAAGGAACAAAACAAATAGCAACCATTCACTGGTATTAATGCAGACAAAATGAAAGCCATTATGTCCAAATAGATATTTTCCCAAAGATGAAGTGTAAAATCATCCAGAAGTCATAAAAGATCTGCAAACATCTCTTGCCTCAGTGAACCTAATCACAAAAACTGTTTACATTCTTCTAGAATGCATTCTTCTCCTGTTCACCAGAACATTCACGGTTGGATTTTATTTCCATCTTCTAGCAAAACCTGCTGCGTATAGCGAGTCGGTTGTAATCAGCACTGGAGAAAAAAAATCTTGTTCTACATCAGATTTAAATATTTTTTCTCCGGACACAAGGATAAACTTTTAGCATCACCTGCTCGTTCAATTCATATTAAAATTTGGCCAAAGACCTGAAAACAGGTAGGAAGCAAAAATCCTTTGCACCCCACTGTTCTTAAACACTTGTACAACAAATATACTTTCTTAAATAAAAGTAAATACTAGTTCTATGAATAAATGGAGTAAAGTCACAAAACTATGCAGACTTTATAGACTTCAGATGTTAATCTCGTCATTGTTGCCATTTCCAATACAAAGAAAATTAAGAAAAACAGTTTTGTTTCTGCTGTTTTATTGCAAATGGCATATTTCACCTGCAGAAGCTTTGGAAATCCCCTAAAAAGAACTGGTGAGCTGAAGAGTGTGTCAAGCTTCAAATCTGCTCTCTCCCTGGAGAGTTTTGAGCTAGACTGTCATTAAAACACACAACTCAAGTCACCAGTCCAGCAGGAAATGACCAACGGAATTGACAGAGTGAAGAACTGCACAAAACAAAACAGCCATTTTTACAGCCAAAGTGCATAAACAACTTAATTTGACAAACATTAAGAGCTATGTAACACCTAAATAGAAATTAATAGGAAAATGCTGTTCCTTTAACACGGTGCCTCAGTACCTAACATTACTCTGTAGAGTCAAGAGTTCAGCAAAACCTGAGCTTTCCTTTATATTTACATCATTAGTAAATGCTAAAATGAGGTGTGATGTGTAAATTCTTACTTTTTGAGGTTTGATCACAGGAGAAACTAAAAATGACAATTATTGTTACTATTCGGCTCCGTCTTGCCAACATTCTCTAGATCAAGTATACAAAAGCTAATCTATTTCTCCACCACTATTTTCTTAGCTGCCTCCAAAACAGACTCATTGCTGACTTTGTCACCAAACTCCTTCTCCCGGTGCTCAAGAAGAATTCCCTGTAAAAAGTACAAAATTAAACAACATTAATAGACAAGTCGTTGTTGCATGGCTTAGTCCTGAAAGAAAATATTTTGCTTAAACAAAACTACTTGCTACATCGCAGATTTATAATGCCTTAATGATCTTTATTTCAGCACACAACTGTATTACTTTAAATACATCCAATGAAAGTCACCTGCTTGCCAGATCCTATGACAAATACCCCACCAAGGATGAAGCCCTCTCCATTCATGTTGCCCTGGTAACCTGACCTCCAAGCTCTAACGAAGTTCTGCCAAACTCCTAGACGAATGAAGCCAAGGCCACCCATTTTCCTCTGGCGTGGTCCATAGAAAGCTTGCTGTAAATAAATGTAAGCATTTAACTCTTTTTTTTTTTTTGCTATCTACAATTTTTTTCCCCAGAAAATAAAAAAATGAGTAGAATTTGTATACAAAAATCTGGATGTGTATATAAAACTTGAATGAACAACAGGATTCCTAACCTTTTCATCCAAAAAAACATCCCCAGCGAAGTGGGGTCTGAAATCCTGAATCTCTGTACCGATGTCCTCTTTGACAACTGCGTACAGAGGGACCCCAAGCTGGTCCAGCTGGGGCTTCAGAGAGGACAGCTCAGAGGCCTCCTGTAAGAACACACCGGTCAGAAATGACCAAGTACATCTTCAGAAACTGAAATACAGATTAAGGTTGCAAAATGACCTCTCTGCACAAAAATCATCCAGGCCGCCGTACAGCCATGATCACTGCACCGGACTTCTCCCACAGACTCCCAGCTTTAAACGTCTTCTCATCTGCATGAATACCAATAAAAATCATCTTAAGGTTGATGACGTCTCTGACCAAAACAGCATCTACCCAATCTATGTTCTTAATAATAATGATATAACCTGAAATACATATATGAAGCTGTGAAAATTCTACTGACCCCCATGAGTTGGTCTAAGGTCAGCATTCTCCAGGTACTCTATAGAGGCATGTTCAGCCTTGGTCAGGAAAAAATCAGTGTTGGCAAGAATTATGCCAGTAATAGCAGCACCTACAGCTCCAAGGCCCAGGGACCACATCCCCATGCTGAATGTTGCCCCCTCCAAGACTGGTGGTGATTCTGTAGTGGGAACACAGGAAAAGAAAGGGTTACAAAAACATTTATTTTAGCCAACACGAAAGCATGGAATAATTATTAAATCTGTCAAGAAGGGTTCTCATTTTAGTTTTCGACTGACAGGTGAAAATATATTTTCCCACTTTTCTACCAGGCAGACTGATTCCAACCTTATCTAATGTCCTCTCACACCTACCTCCGAATTCAGACTAAACACTGGGGCCTACACCAAACACATGAGTAGGATAGATTGTAGGAGGTGGCTGGAGCAGTACCTTTTGATTTAAAGATGGCAGGATGGCTGTTCTTGCCCATCTCAGAAGGTGGATTTGTTGAAAATGCACGAATGCTGTCAACGCCGACGCAAGAATACAACGCTGGTGACTTTAAGCATGGCTGGTACCTGACAAAGTTATGGGCCTCAAACTGTGGGTGGTGTTCAAAAAACGGACGTTTTTTATCTGGGGATGAGCCTGTTTGCCAGTTGGTATGCATAGAGGCAGGCCTGCAGTTACACAGTCTTGTTTTAACTGCATTATTCACATGACAGATAGCGCTTCCTCTTCCCAACAACAGGGCTATTAGCTTGGGCTGCACTTGGGCTGTACGTATAAAGGCCATCGCTGGCATCCAATGAATTCAGCAACTCAATCTCATAAAGGTCTATTTGGAGAAAGCACTAGAAAGAAAAAGAAAAATGAACTCCAAATACATTCAAAAAGTATGTTTAAAGCACAACATACAGAAAGCATACGGATTTGCTTGCTGCATTTTACTGCATGTTTTTTAACTGTACTGACATGGTTCACAAAACTGATTTTCCTGCTCTAATTTCTCAACTTTACATTCTGCAGTTTATATTTTAAGTTTTTAGTTTAATTTTCAAATAAAAAAAAAACCAGTACTTTTTAAACACACTGTATAGCATGGACAAAAGTACTGGGACGCCTGACCAATACAACCGCAGGGACTTTAGTGACATTGCATTCAAAGACATACATTTACAGCATTTAGCGGACGCTTTTATCCAAAGCGACTTCCATTCTCTAACTACAGGGCACAGTCTCTGTGGAGGTAGGATTCGAACCTATGACCTCTTGGTCCAGAGGCAAGTATCCAACTAAGCTACCTCGACATAGACTTTAATATGGTGTTGGTCCCTCTTTGCAGCGATAGCAGCTTCCACTCTTCTTTGGAGGCTTTCCACAAAATGTTAGTGTTTCTGATTAAATTTGTGCCCATTTATTCTGTAGAGCATATATGGGGTCAGCACGAAAAGGCCTGCTTTGCAATCTCCTTTCCAGTTCATCTCAAAGTTGTTGGATGGGGTTGAGGTCAGGGCTCGCTGCGGGCCGTCAAGTTCTTCCACACCGAACTCATCCAGCCATGTCTTTACGGAGCTTGCTGTCTACACTGGGAAACGCTAGAATAGAAAGGGCCTTCACCAAACTGTATCCGCAAAGTTGGAAACATGGTATGCTGAAGCATTAAGAACATGTGTGTCCCAATACTTTTGTCAAACTTACAAAACAGAGCCTGGCTTCTCGAATTTTCCTGCTCACCTGGTGTAGCATCTACAGCCTGTGGTTTACGTTTCAAGTTTTTTACCTTTCATTTTCGAATAAGAAACAGATTACTCAGCGTTTATCTGACCTTGTGACACTTCAGGAAATAAAAGGACGACTGCTAACAGCTAAACAGAAAGCACGTGGCAAAACACTGTATAATACGGAGGAAATTAATTTTGAGGATTAACTGATTAAAAGCGCACACTTTGTATGGCCCAGTATGTTTCTGATAGTTTGACAGTCCAGTCTCGGCTAAGCTACCGAGCAAAGTCCAATGTTAGACCTTAACATCGGGGTTAAACACAGCCTGTCTCTCTTTTACATAGAAAAAGGCGTGACATGGGCGAGATATTTTTTATTAACGACTCACTATTCTTCACCGTTGCTCATACCGATCAAGATGAAGATACTCACGGTCCTTCTCACGGCGCTCAGTAATCCTCTTCAGTGTTATGTAAAGTGAACGGCAGGGGTGACTCACAGATTTCCGAAATATCGAGCAAGCATGCCGATACCAGGCGACAGGTGTACAGATCGATTATGATGATGAGGGAATAATGACACTCTTTACGTGCAGAATATGAAGATTAAAACACTAATGCACGTTTGATGGACCGTGTCCGTGTATCCAGCAGTGTTGGGCACGTACCTTTAAAAAGGTAATTAGTTACAGTTACTAGTTACTTCTCACAAATAGTAACTGAGTTAGTAACTGAGTTGCATCCTTATAAAAGTAACTAATTACCAGGCAAAGTAACTACTGCGTTACTTTAAAAAAATCTAATTTAAAACCTGCAGCCCCAAGGCCTGACATGACTGGTCCCCTGGACAAATAAGTTTGAGAAATGCTGGCCTAGTGGTTACAGGAAGTCGTGGGCAAGGTACCGTTCCCACACACTGCTCCCCGGGTGCTGTGCTCCTGGCTGCCCACTGCTTTACTTGGTGAATGGGTTACATGCTGAGGAAGAATTTGTGCTGTGTGCTGTGGTGTGTTCATGTAGGACAGAATGGTCACTTTCAGTTCTGTCATCCATCCAAAAGCATCCTCATTTCATTAAAAAAAAATTAATTCCAACTTACTACTAAATGGCAAACATTTACACTGCTCAATAAATTAAAAGAAACACTTTTTAATCAGAGTATAGCATTAGGTTAAACGTCTAGGATATTTATCTGGTCAGTGAAGTAGCAGAGGGGGTTGTTAATTAGTTTCAGTTGCTTTAATTAGTTTCAACACCAGGTGCACTAGGGGGCAACAATGCCATGACCCCAAAAACAGGAATGGTTTTACAGGTGGAGGCCACTGACATTTTTTCCTGACTAGTTCACTAGTTTTGCATTTGGTTAGGGTCTGTATCACTACTGGAAACATGAGGCATTACCTGATTCTTGCACAGGTAGTCCAGTATGTGTCGTTATATATCAGTAGGTGGGCTTTGAACCTGTAACTTTGTGGTCATCACTTTGACAGGCAAGTGCTTTACCCAATAGGGTACTACCACCCATTAGGCTGCCTGTAACATTATTTAGCATGGCTGGATTGGTGTTAGGTCAGAGATGGTCTGGGAAGACAAATCCTCTACAGATTTCTACAGAGTACGCAATGGCCTGACGCCCCTTAGGTATCAGATGACATCCTTGGACACATTGTCAGACCCTCTGCTGGTGTAGTGGGTCCTGTGTTCCTCCAAGTACATAACAATGCTTAGGCGTATGTGTCGAGAGTATGCAGGCAGATCCTGGAGGACGAAGGATGTTCACATGACCTAAATCCAATAGAACATCTCTGGGACATTATTCGTCAGTCCATCCAAGAGATCTAGATCCCGTAGAGTCTTTTCAGAGTGTTTCTTTAATTTTTTTGAGCAGTATACAGAAAAACCCCAGTTGTACACGGATCAGGAGTCACGGATTCAGTCACACACAGATTTGTTTGTCCCGCGACCTTCTGAGTTGCTTATGTCGGCAGGGAATTTAAATTATAAGAAGTGAATATGGGTTTACCTTTACATTTTCTTTAAGGTTAATGCATTAAACTGAGTTTAAAATGAAATTAAAGGGTATTTAGGGTTTACACTATAAAAATAGGCTTCTTTTTTTTTTTACCAAAACACAACAATGCGGTTTTTCACTATATGCAAGTATTCTTGGAATGTAAACCCCCCCTCCCAAAGAGGGGATTACAGTATACTAAATATACTGAACATGTGTAGCCATTTTGCAATCATCAGTTGTAATCACTTTTCAGGTTGTTAGCATACATACATAATCCATTTGGCCCTTTTCTTCTTACATACTTCATCATACTAAGAAATTTTGGACAACACCTGCTTCCAACTTTTAGGAAAGGACTACAAAGAACACAGTTTGGGGAAGAACCTTTTCTATTCCAGCATGACTGAGTCCCAGTGCACAAAGCAAGCTCCATAAAGACATGGTTGGATGAGTTTGATGTGAAAGAACTTGACTGGCCCGCACAGAGCTCTGACCTCAACCCCATCCAACACCTTTGGGATGAACCTCATAAATGCTCTTCAGTATGAATGGGCATGGATTCCCACACAAACTCCAGAATCTTGTGGAAAGCCTTCCTAGAAGAGTGGAAGCTGTTATAGCTGCAAATAGGAGACCAACTCCATATTATAACCTATAGATTTGAATGAAGTGTCACCCCAGTACTTTTGGAAATATAGTGTAAAGATACTGACTGTGGGGTTTATTTGTACCAATTAGTATAATTTGTTCTTTAGCAGAATGTGAGACACTAATTGTGCAGGGTAATTGCAATATTAGAGGATGAAGGATGGCCCAGTTTTGGGGTTAATTGTTATTTTTAGGGGAGCAGGGGTAGAGAATTGGAAGGTTCCTGCTGGCCACTGCAGAGAGGAATGTGCTGAGAGGGGGCAGCACCGACACCCCACCCCAGCCTGCAGCTGCTCCTGCATTCCAACGAGCTACTGAGCCGTCACAAGACGCCTTCTGCTTTCTGCTTTCACCCAGTTTCTAAGCATTTGCTTAACTTAACTTATCTTCTCTCAATCACTCACAATCATCAATTAAGTCATTTTTTATTTGTTTATAAATGCAAATGGACATGTCCATATTCCAGTTCCAAATGCCCCTATTGTGGCAGCTGTTGGGACAGGACATTATTCCCATGTATATCCATTTAAACTACAAGCTATAACACCATGCTGGACTACATTATTGCAGCTAAGTGAAACTAGGCCAACAAATGCATCATGGTACAAGTAGCTCAATTTACATGACAACAAGTACATTTCATATGAACTGCTAGTCATATTAAAATGTAATTTAATTTAAAATATTTTAGATTTTCGATGTGTAAATGCATTCCATTGTTAAGCAAAAACATGCTGTTTAAAAATACATTTGCACAGGCTTTAGATTTTTTTCAAGTAAGTGAACCTGATGTTAGTTGATACAAAACACTGCCAAAGTTATATAACAGTGAAATGATACCATCATTGTCAATACATATACTATAATGTTTGGCCTTAATTTAGCATATGGCATACAATTTAATGGCATCAAACATTGCAGTATCTGTCATGACCAGCAATGCTAACATGACACTGTTTTATTAAATCATGACAGCAACTGACACCAGCCATGACATGTTTATAGCATGGCCATAGTGCTGTTATGTAGTAAAGTTCAAATAGTTATTAAATGATTGGTTTTCCAAGAAAACTAAAAAATAATTCTTAAAATATACTCAGTGGATACAGTCAGTGCAATCACGTTAACAGTTTATCTTCTGGAATATCCTGCGATGAGAAGCGTTTCATTATAATGATGACAAAAAGAGCAATCTGCATTATTGGTTGATATGAGGTTACGTTCTTATGGCTGTTTTACAGAAGTCTGTTTTACAGAAGTTTTGTGGCAGCCTGAATACACAGATTTCTCAACATGGATCAACAGTGATATGCCTCAATCATGAGTTATCATGAGGCAGATATTATAAACACTGAGAAAAGAGAGCTTACATGCCCTTATGTTTGGCATAATAAGCATCTCTGTCTGACTTCAGGCCATGTTTAGAATGAATGTCATGTTCCAGCTGTTTGGTTCACACCATGTCCTGCTGACAGGACCTGCCCCTCAGCCCCACCCTGCTGGATCACTTCACAGGTTTCAGTGACCAGGCCCTGTTTTAGGGGAGTGTTTGGCATAAAAACCTATCAGCTCTAGGGATATCCACCCCACCTCCTGGGGTGCACTGTATGGTTCAGCCATTGGCTCTTGCCCTGCACTCCTCTGTCGCCTGCGTAGCCTATCCGATGGGCACACATTCACATGCTATGTTTGCCATAACATTGATTCCAAGAGTAAGAAAGTGCAGAAATATCAAAGATTACTGTATTTATTTATCTACATAGATGTGCTGTATCTTATGTAATTTAAAACTCATGGTGAAGCCTGTCTAGAGAGCAGATCCCGTGTCCAGTGAGCATTCGCACCACATTAAAATGAAAATGCTAATCAAAATATATTCAATATATTTAAAACTATTTAAATGGAATCTATACAGACAGGATTCAGGCGGTTTTCAGTCAATAAACACGTGCACACTGTGCAGGACTGTCATAGCCAGCCTTGAACTTTAGAAAGAAAGGACAAGTGTTTCCAACCTGCCCATTTGTTTATTTATCTCAGGCTGTGTAGTGAGCATTACTGGCAATGGCATCAGGGATCACAGTGACCTCGAGTAAATAAATAATTAAGACTAATCCTTCAATTTTAATAAACTAGTAGAAATCTTTGTAGCATGTGCCTCATGCTATATTTGTTGTACATTGTGATTATTTTTAATCAGCCATAAATGTATGGTACTTTGTGAGCATGAATGTAATACATATATACTAACATTGCTATATAAATATTGCCAGAAACAAATCCAAGCCTCTGGACTCTCCTTGCTGTTCAGACCAGTTTCATATCTCTGCAGGTTAGAGTTCAAAGAGGTGTTGCACTTTGTATCATCCTCCAGCCTCATCTTGCATGTTGACTGTAGCTGAGAACACACGTTTTCTAAACTGTGACAGAGCAGTTCAGAACTCATATGCTTCATTTGCTTAGATGGAACATTTTATTAAATGATGGCAACTGTGAAAACACTAGTAATGCACCATGCTTGTTGCTTAATGATAATACATATTCACTGGCAAGAACAATACATTTAAAGATAAATTTTTTCAAACTTCCCATAATGTGCATACTGGGAATCAGTACTTCATGTTGACAGTTAGGCAAGTGAAATATTGGCAAGGCCAAAGCACTGATATGGTTATCTTTCTACTGAGAGCAATTTTGTGTTTCTGTTGTAGAAAAATTTGCTTCTGTCAGTCATTAACTTCTTGTTTTATCGTCCAGTTTTCCACTCACCTATTATTTGAGCTTTGCTTATGTGACTCAGTGACTAGGATGAATGCTTTATGTTTCTGTACGCATGATGCCAACTCAAATAGCAATGTACCATTGCAGGGTCAAAGCAGAAGAGTGGTGTCATTTTGGGTCACTTAACCAAAGTCCAAAAAATGTTCTGCTTTAGTCTGTGGGCAGGTAAGACTTTGAATGCACTGCATTTTACAACTGGATGTCCACCACCATAATACATCTTGCAAAGAGGTCATGGAGACTGGTAGGAACTTACCATTTGACACATGGCCACACCCTGGCATGACCTTTACAGCAATATAATCAGTGTTAAAGTTGCTCCTGCATCTATCACATTAAACTGAACCAGTTATATTACAGATAGCTGTTTTCCAAGAAAGGAAGGATGCAAACGGAATTACAATCCATATTAACCTAAACCTGTTATAAAAGGTTGTACATCACACCTAGAGTGTGATGAAATAATGGCCAAAGCTTCACTGAAGTCCCAAACTAATCTCCAGATGTTAAAGTGTGTTGTCCTTTACTTGTCATCTATTTGCTGTAGCCCCAGCACTGAACATTTCATTCATATTTTAATGGACACTTCTTATAGCTACAGAAAGAAAAGAAAATGTAGTTTTCCCATTGTTACTGTTTTTTCCTCGTCTATTTTTTCTATTCTGAATTATGCAACAATGATGGGGTCAAAAGTCTTAGTTGGGTGCTGTGATGCACTGTGACATTCATGCCCTCCTCAGTTTTACCATGATTGTGCACTACACATTTAACCCTGTCACGTTTATCTAAATGTGAGAGCAGAATTACATTCATATTTAAGTTTTGATGGTCCAGGTATTTTAAACCATGAACATTTCGTTGGCACTTATTTTACATGTGTCACTAAATGCTCTTTATTACATAACCAAGAACCTTCTGCCCAGTCAAATGAACAGAAAAGGTCCATTCTGCCCCTCTCACCCACACCCCATGTCCTGACTGTAGACAATTAAAATCATGTCTTATAATCACTTCAATTACATCTAAAAGTCACTGTGTAAATTTTGTACCTATCAGGTGTTAAAAGGTGGTCAAATCACAAAAATTCTCAATTACTATACGCAATTGTTTCCAATTTGTTGGGCATCATGAACCATCTTTATTGTAAACAACATAAGATCAGTGTGACACACTGAACCTCAGTGGTTGTGAATCACTATGCTATGTCCACATACCCTAGAGCTGCCCTCAGCCCTGTAGCGGAGTCAGACTGCAAGGGGTTAACAGAGTGCTTCTGAAACTTTGAATCCCCTCCCTCCAACAACTCCCCCTGGAATGGTCAGCCCCACTGGTTCACATGACGCACATGTGTTTGTATGTGTGTGTGTGTGTGTGTGTGAGTGTGTGTGTGTGTGTGTGCTTCTTCTCCTGGCCATATATAGGAGCATGTTTGGTTAGAGAGCTGTTGATAATACGTGATCTGACTTCAAATCTCTCTCTCTCTCTTTCTTACTTTCTTTCTCTCTCTTCTTCCCTTGAAGTCTTATATACAGCTTGTGAGGGAAATATAAAGAACTTTGCATTCTTGGCCCACTTCAGGAGCAGTTGGAAACAAGTTAGAAGTTCTTGTTAGATCAGTTCCCCTAGTGAATTTCTGCCCTGCAAATATGGAACGAGAGAATGACTTTCAGGAGGATGGCTCTTTCATGTTCACATCAGAGTCTGTGGGAGAAGGACATCCGGGTGAGTTTTTGCCTTCACTTCTACTTTCTACGATGAATGAGCTGCTGATCTACTTGTGTGCCAAAAGAGTGTCAACATAAAACATGTTTGTGCTATAAAAACCTGCACATGTGCAGACATGAGTAGTGTCATGACAAGTTTATAAGCCCATTTAAAGCACTCTTAATCCGTGTGTACCCATACATGCAATTCCGACAGCTAGCTGCTGACACAGCACTCCACTTGCCTCAGCAAGTGCTTATTGAGAGTTTTGAGTCTGCTGGACAGGATGGTAGGGATTGATCCCTCTTGCATAACAAATGTATTTCAAATAAATCTAGGGAGATGGTGTAATCAAGCTGTACTATTGCAACAACGAATATTGTACAAAAATTATAATATGAATATTGTGCCTGAGCCTCATTGAGTAGGAAGACAAGGCAGCATATGGTTGGTTTCGGAAGCAGACCAAGACAGGTGGCTCACGCTTAAAGTAAAAACATGTTCACCCTATCACAGGCTCAGCTGGCATTTCATTCAGTGAGTACTACTGCATTGCTCACAAACGGCCAGTCTCGTAGCCCAGTGTTATATTACATTGCACCAGAGGATGAGTTCGTAAACGGCCAATTGAACTTCTAAAAATACTTCAGTGTTTCCTCAGGATATGCAAATAGCACATTCAACACTGTAAATGCAAAGAAGGCCTCAAATAAGAGCCTGGCATTGCTGCTTGTTGAGAAAAACAAATTATGCAGTTGTTGCACTTTGTGTGGGAACGTGCCAGACGTCACTTTTCTTATCTGCCGCTGGCTCATGCCGCAAGGCCAGCACACTTAGAACAGGGGCAAAATGATTGATGTGCACCGCTACTGAAGGGGATATCAGCAATGTACCTTTTCAACAGGTTGGTGGGATCTGTCCCCCTTAAAAAATTTATTAAAATAATTTTCATTTCATTTCATTTTTTTCATTTGTGGAACTCTGATAGATAGAAATAAAGAAAAAACATGAGAAATGTAATGAAATGAAATGTAATGTTGCCCTTTTCTTTCCCTATCAACCTTTGACACAATGATCAATACAGCATCAATACAGAAATGTGCAGTCTATAAATAATCCACATAATCTTTTTGGTCCAGTTTTAGGCATGCAGCACAGCCATCTGATTCTACGGAAGCAGGCTTTTGAGGCCAGTGTGGCTTGTTATTGTCAGTGTTTCTGATGTAACTCACCTAAGTTGTTGCCTCAGTGCAGAATGGGATGGAGTGCAGCTGAAAGCAGAGGGCATTGTCCTGCAGTCCCCCTCGCCTGTATGTAATAAGCCTGGGAATATAAGGAGTTAAATTGCACTGTGTGCTCATTTCCAAGGCCTACGTCAAAGGCTTGGAAACATGAAATCAATGACATTAACCAATGTGTAGTAAAACTTTTTGCTCAATAGTCATTACTTTTCTCACATTGGCTGCTTTGTCCTCATGCCAAATACATTCAAACCCCAAAGAGATGGTGACAGCAAAGACTGCTTGAAATTACATGTACTTCTTTTTCCTCATCTCTGCAGATAAGATTTGTGACCAAATCAGTGATGCTGTGCTTGATGCACATTTGAAAGAGGACCCTGATGCCAAGGTGGCCTGTGGTAAGTCTATTAAAGAGGGTACTATTTTAGTCATGATCATTAAGTTGAAAATGATGGAAAGTGATCACAGTATACTACTGAAACGTGAAAACAGATACAGCTTGAGTCGTTCTATAACACAACACATTTGAAAGTTTCCTTCCAAGTCCTTGACAGTTTCCTGTTTGTCACACAGTGACTAGAACCGTTACCTTTAGATAAAGACACCAATGATTACTCATAATGCTAAACATATATGTCATGGCTAACCAAAATTTTGCTTTGATTTATTTCCATGTTGTGAATGCATTTGTTTCTCATTCAGAGACTGTATGTAAGACTGGTATGGTGCTACTGTGTGGTGAGATCACATCCCGGGCTAATGTTGACTACCAGAAAATTGTTCGGGACACCATCAAACACATTGGTTATGATAACTCTGATAAAGGTAAAAATACACAGCTATGAAGCTTTCCAGGTATTTAAAAGTTTGTCATCTCATTCCTCTCTCATACCTGTTTTTTCTCCTTATCCTCAGGTTTTGACTACAAGACCTGCAATGTGTTGGTGGCTCTGGAGCAGCAGTCTCCTGATATTGCACAGGGAGTCCACGTTGACAGGCATGAAGAGGACATTGGAGCTGGAGACCAGGTAATAACTCAGTAGAGGAGATTAAAGTAAGAGTGAGCAACAGAGAACTGAGTTTTAACTGTAGCAATAATAGAGAATAACTTTATACCTTCCTCTTTGGCAGGGTCTGATGTTTGGTTATGCCACCGATGAGACAGAGGAGTGCATGCCCCTAACTATCGTTCTTGCCCACAAACTTAACTCCAAGATGGCTGAACTCCGTCGTGACGGCACCATCCCTTGGCTCCGTCCGGACTCAAAAACACAGGTTAGAAGGAAGATTGTGATGCAGGTGTTTCCCGAGACCACTTAAAGCTAAACCGTCCAGGTGTCAAGGTCCTGACTTCAACTGACTATGTGTTTTGACATCTTATCAATTGTTGTGGTCATTGCACCACTTTGTTGACCAATAGCTGCAATCCCAATTGAGCAAGATGAGAAGCTTGTGATGGCATCTTCTTATGCCCCAAGATAAAAATGACCCTCACAGTGACGTCCATGGGCCATGGTCCCAGCAGTTGGTTGTACATTGCTATCCGCTTGTCAGTTACAGCCTGGCCTTTAGAACATACCAGCAACCCAAGACGGCATCCTCTCTGGAAGCTGAGACCTTCTTGCTATTTTGGAGTCCTTGGTGCTTTCATACTGGAGACCCGGAAATGTTCCGAGGGTTCAATGTTTGTTGTGTATGGCCCTCAAGTGGCTGATTTGGTACAGCAATGTCCCTTTAGATTCTTATCAAGATTCTGGATCTGTGGATCTCTCAAACAGTCTGAGAACTCTCTCATATTGAGAATGGTATAGATCAACTGATCCTGTAAGCACCAACTTCTGGTTCTCCGTACCTGCAGGTCACTGTGCACTACAAGCAGGAGAATGGAGCTGTGATCCCATTACGTGTGCACACTGTGGTCATCTCAGTCCAGCACGATGATCTCATCTCTCTGGAAGAGCAGAAGAGGATTCTGAAAGAGAAGGTCATCAAGGCTGTGGTGCCAGCCAAGTATCTTGATGACGAGACCGTATACCATCTGCAACCCAGCGGTCGCTTTGTCATTGGAGGTCCCCAGGTGAACTTCCTTATGTCCATTTCTTTGCTTTTACTGATAACTCTCAGAGAATTTAAGCATTACTGTTGACAAAATAATTGAGTAGCTTATCAAGCTTCACCAGGAGGCTCACAGTGAGAGTGTCCACTCCATCTTTTAGGGAGATGCTGGAGTCACTGGAAGGAAGATCATAGTCGATACATACGGTGGATGGGGTGCTCATGGTGGTGGGGCCTTCTCTGGGAAGGACTACACCAAGGTTGACCGCTCTGCAGCCTATGCAGCCCGTTGGGTGGCTAAATCTCTGGTGAAGGCCAAGCTGTGTAAGAGAGTGTTGGTGCAGGTGAGAGACCTTGAAAGACATGGTAGCCAAAGTAAACTCGTTATTTTATTTGATCTGTTCTTTTAAATTTACAAGTACAAAAGTAAAAAAGGAAACCAAAGTACCATCACACCTTCACGTTCTACCTTGAGCTTTTGACTGAGGTGCAGTATTTGCTCTCCTGTTGTTCAGGTATCTTATGCTATTGGGGTGGCCCACCCACTGTCTATCTCGCTCTTCACCTATGGCTCTTCCCAGAGGACAGAGAAAGAACTGCTTCAGATCGTCAACAAGAACTTTGACCTTCGGCCTGGCGTCATTGTTAGGTAAACATGCATGTTGTCTCCTACATGACTCAACTAAAACAGGTGATCAAACAGGGTTTTCAGAAGTACTTTTTCTTGGTCTAGAAATAAATGTTTAAAAAGATCCCAAATAAATAAAAAATAGTCAAAAATAAATCAGTATAACATTACCATTGGAATCAAACCTTTTCTCTCTAATTTGGTTGGAGATTACTGGCTGACCTTTACACTGTGTCAAAATTGCACAATGAAAGCGCCAACAAAAACTTCAAAAACTTCATTTTATGTTAACTTGCATTGCAACTTTAAAAAGGTCTCATCTGTGTGGTTATTTGTATATTAATTCATTTATTTAATTCTGAAAATAAAAGGGCTAACAATACTTAATGTGGTGACTTACACTGATTTAAATTAATTATAAATAAGTTGATCTCATCTGGATAGTGCAAGTAATAAGTAATACGTGTGTAAATATTTTCTATTTACAGGGACCTGAAGCTGAAGAGGCCGATTTACCAGAGCACGGCCTGCTACGGCCACTTCGGCCGCTCTGAATTTCCCTGGGAAGTGCCCAAGAGCCTGAAGTATTAAATCCACAAGCAGGTGGAGATGTTCCCAAAAACCTCAGAATAACAGGAAACAATTGGTACTACTTAACACTTTCTTTATCAATTTAGCACACAGTCCTGTGGCATTTTGGTTCGAACAGGATTCATTTTAAGCTTTCTTTCACTTTCACTGACATCACGTGCCGTAAGAGTCACTGCCTTTGAAACAAACCCACCATGTGGAGTTTTATTCACCATATGGGCAGTACTTAGCAGGGAGTCTTTTTTTCACTAGTGTCCAGCATAAATATATCATATATTAAATAATACAGGAATAAACTTAAATTTCTTACTCATAAGTCTTAACACTTGTTGCTGTGGCAAGTGCTCACTAGAGTGTTTCTCACTCTTAATCACATATTCACACGGACACTCATAGATCACTTTTTGGATGCTCTTTGAATTTCAGAGACCAGTAATGAGCTTTTACAGCTGGTCATTTAAAGGAATTAATGTTCATTCCTCCAGCCATAGTCTGATTGATTCTACCAAAATTGGGCTCACCATGGTGTATTTCTGTCCTCAGCATTCTATTTATCAGCAGCACCCAAAAGATCTGCTTCTTTCGAACTTGATGCAGCTTGATAGGGTGCATTTTGATTTTTGTCTTACTTTTAATTCTTATTTTTTTGTAAATTGAGTTTATAATATACAGATCTATGGATTACTAAATACCATGCTGTAATGAGTGGGCATGAATTGGTGGACCATTTTTGAAGCTGAAATATTGCAGAAAACATACACTTTAAGGAAAAATGCCTTATGGGGTGCATTAGTTAAGCTAAGTCCTGGACTACACAGAATTCTCAGCAGGAAAATGTAGTCCAGGACTAGGTTTAGTCATCCCTGTTTAGGAAAACCATCTGTATTATACCCTCTGTATGGCTTTAATGTTATTATATAAATGGTGTAATAGAGGTAGCAAGATGGAAAAAAGCATTTGCCAAGAATGTTTGTATTCATCAATGGTGTAATTGAGGTAGCGCAAGATTGATCACAAGAGTGAATGACGCCTGCCTGTTTACATGTATAGATCCACTGTGGTGTAAGAACAGTATTGTTCACCAAAGGCCAGTGTGTGTATGTGTTTGTGTATTATCAACCCCAAATTGTATTTTAAGACTGAGGTGTGTTCCTGCCCCAGTGGGATTCTTTTTTCTGTCGTGTCCATGTATTCTCCTGAAAGGTGCTACTCCTTACAAATCAGACGAGTTCTGTCCGAGAAATCTGTGTCTTCAAAATCTGTGATCTAATTATGTAAATAATCGTGAATAATTAAACTATTGAAAAAAGTTCATTAAATTTTCTATAGTGCTCTCATTTTCCTATTTAACTAAAAAACATTAAAAAAAGGCAGAGATATATCAGGAAAATATGCCAAATGTCATATCTCTCATGAAAATCACATTTATAGTAATATTCAGTATTCATGCTCCCAGTTTGTCTTAATTACATTGTTAAGCAGTAGGTAAATGGCCAAAAAAGCTTAGAGCATCATTTTTATTGTTTCAATTAAATGAGCGATTTTTTTCCCCATCATCTTCCTTAACAGTGTATTTGTTAACTCATTCAAAACACGCAGTGTAGATTTATTGTTAAGAATTTCAAAAGTACTACAACGAAACTATATAACGTCTGCAGACGTTCTTCCAGTAATTTCATACTTTTTAAGAATTAGGGCTGTACAATATAGGTAAAAAAATAGTATTGTATAGTATAGTTTTGCGATTGCGTAAGAATGCACTAATTGCTAAAGTCTCATAACGTATGTTTTCACATCCATAGTCTTCAGAAACAGCACCTTTACAAATCAGTTTTTGTGAGGTCACAAAACCAATACATTTTCATACATCTCCTTATTAGCTCCACACATTCATGCTAAAGTTATAAGGAGAGTTTTAGCCCCATGCTGCCTTTCAGGTGACATGCCATATAGGGCAGCCAATCAGAAAAGAGCTTATTTACATATATCGGTCTCAAAGATACATAATGGAGAATGCTGGGTAATATTAGAATCAATTCTGATGAATTATGAAATATATATTTACTTTTATTTGGCTGATGCTCTTATCCAGAGCGACGTATATCAGTGCTCAAGCAGTCCATACCTCTTTCTTAAATCTGTAAACAGCTTAAATCCACATCAACTATTCAACTGAAATACTGGACATTCGGTGCACCAATACAACATCTGTCAGATAATACCTAACCAACACCTGCCAAACAATACCAGGACAACATAAGCCAAAGAAAAGTCAAGAGAAGAGAATACATAAACCCAGAGAAATGTACAAAATGTAAAAACACCTCAGCAAATCAGTGTATTTAATGGTTAAAGATTGGCCAAAATAAATTGACCTTTTCTGGATTACATAAATAACTAACATTAACCTGGAGCTGTGATTAGTCACTCTGTCAAAATACTGCTTAGTTAGAGGCTCATTTGCACATCATAATCTTAAAAAGGGCAGAGATAGATCAACAGGATTATAATCAGTATCGCTGGGACCAGAATCACCATAACAAATAACATGCAATATATTGTGCAGCCCTAGTTTAAATGTACATGTGCGAGACCCCATAAACTTCACTAAGTGATATGTTCACAAATATTAATATTAATTTTGAAACCTTTTAATACATAAAACGAAATGTTTTAGGAACCACAGGTCCAGTATTTTAGTGAGAGAAGCAAAAGAACCCATGAAACTGCAGCGGGTCCTTGGGTTACGACAGCCTTGACATACGACTGTTCAAGTTTACGAAGCTCACTCCCATAAAAACCAAGAAACTGAGACCCGAGTGTTTCTACTTATGCCATTAGCGTCATACTTATGTGGACTAGGTTGGCAAACTGGTTTGGTTGCGCGTGGCGTATGAGTGTGTTGGTGTCCCCCAGTGCAGCACAGTGTACAAGTACAGTAGATTTACTGTTTTGTTGTGTTTATGTTCTAGACTAGGATTTTACAACTCTGTTAGGATAGGTAAGTGACTTACATCCAGATTACGCCACTGTCGTAGGAATGGAACTGTGTTGTAACCCGAGGACCTCCTGTACACTACATTTGACAAAATATCTGTAACTTAGCCAGCATAGTCATACATGATTTGCTTTATTTTTTGTACAACTTAAGGCAAATGTACAGTACAATCAAATATATCGTTTTGATTTCTACAAGGAACCAGTTTAGTCTTTGGTTTAATGAAAATAAAGGCACAGGAAGGTGCATTTTGCTAGCCAGCACATTGGCAACCCACTCACCCCCTTGACGGTAGGAGAGGCTGTTCTGCAAGAGAATACTGTTTGCGCTTGTACACAATGTACATTTGTGTTTGCTGTGTGTTTTGAATGACTTAGTAGGAATGTTCTATGACAGCGAGTTTAAGCAACACCACTGAGAGCTGGACCAAGTTAATCAATAGCCAGGTGTGTCCTCAGAAGTCATCACTGATAAATTAAGTTAAAAGGTGATCCTCCAAATCACCTCCCAGTTGCTGAGACATCCATCCTAATCAGTATCCTGAAGGCAATGCAACACTAAAGCCATGATATGATATGGGGATCATGAACATATACTCTCTTTAAACCTTGTGTAACACCTACAGCCCGCTGGTAACATGAAGAACATACTTCGAACATGTCAATTTCTCTGTAAAACATCCATTCATCTCAAATATTCAACCAATTAAAACTTGAAAACACTTAAAATCACAACCACTAACGTATTAAAAGCAGTAAATCTAAGCTGGTATTATAAGAAAATTTCCTGAGGTGTAGACTGGAGACCATGACATGCACAAAGAAAGAAACAAAAAAAAAACAATACAGTAATCTCCCAGTTTTATGTGGATCAGGATTTGCAGATTCAGTCACACTCAGATTTTTTTTTAGAACCCAACTCATAGTTTTTATACAACACGGAAACTGCAAATATCTTTCACCTTTTTTGAGGCAATAAATATATTTTTTCTGGATGTTTTCACACAAGGGGACTCACTTTTTTCAGAGCGTGATTTCTCTGCAGTGCAAGCACTTAAAACGCCACAGTTTGGTAGATCTCCAGGTATTTGTATTTTTAGCTCAAGTAGATCAGGTTTTATTCTCTGAAAACCGTTCACCTTGCCGCGGTGTCCCAATATTTTGTCCCGCAACTTTCCAAGTGGCATATCTTGGCGGGGAATTTAAACTCGAATACAGGTTTACCTTTACATTTTCTTTAAGGGTAATTCATTAAACTGAGTTTAAAATTAAATTAAAGTGTTCTGGGAGCATATTTAGGGTTTACACTATAAATATAGGCTTTTTTAAAAAAAAAAAAACAGCAACGCGGTTGCTCTTGGAACGTAACCCCCCCGTGAAAAGCGGGGGATTACTGTATATTAAGTGAAGACTTGGCAACAATGAGGGATAAACAAATATATCCCTTGATAATCAAGAACACATGATGAATGTAATTTGTATTATGAATAAAGCGAATGTGAAACTAGTGTCTTTATTTTCTCTTTAAGGTCACTTAAATCTGCTACCAACTGGTGTGAGCATAAATGAGTAGATCTATATATTTTAAATAACAAACTTGCAGTCCTGCTGCAAACCAAGCCTAGCTTTATAAACACAAAGGTCTGTCACGAGGGGGCTCTTGAGTGTTTAAGATTTTGTTCTCAGATCAAAACTGGCACTAATCCATACAGAAGCAATTTCTCAGAACAATCTTTGTGTACTGATGAGGAACAGGAACAGGACAAACAAATCAAGTAAATACAAGGTGCATAAACAAAAGAACAAACCATGGACAAAGATCTAGAAGTCAATGGTGATGCAAAATTCATAAGCACAAATTATTGCCAGAGTGAAATTTGGAGGGTGAAAGCTCACAAGCCTGAAGATGATTCAAATCCATCTTTTGGTTGGAAAAGTGGATTTGGTATAGACCCCATTCTTAAAAGACTGGCATAAAGGTGTAAACAACAACAATCTCCCATCAAACCTCTCTACAGAAGCATAAAGACACATTTACAGCAATATGCAAATATTGTTTTACATTAGTGTAACTTAAAGGGGAATTCCAGTCATTTCACAAACTTTTTACTTACTAAATCATTCAGAGTGGTTTAATATGAAATATTTCAGAGAAACATACAAAGTCAGAAAAGCTCACGAGTGGGTATAGAAAGAGTCTCAGTCTGATGCCTGAGACACTCTGATCATTTTCATGAGGTTTTGCCCTAAAATAAATTTTGATGAATTCACGATTCAGAGAAAAGTTATTAGAGCACTATTTTACTATTATCAACTTCGCATATACAGACATAGAATTTAATGACAAGTTTTGTATAACAGGTCTTTTTTTCTGCCAACAAACACATAGTAATGTGCACTAAAACTGTTCTCTGTGATAGATCATGACTTACTTTTTAACAAAACGCAGAATTTGACCAGCAGTGCCAAAGCTCTTATATGCAATTAAAATAACAAAAATTTGCATTGCAGACAACAGACCCTGGTTCTAGGTCAGTAACTTTCCTGCAATTCATAGCAACCACTCTGAATGACTGTCTCAGCTACTGGATCTGCAGAGATTTTGAGAAATTGGTGAAATTCTCCTTTAACCTTTTGATGATCTTAATGATACTCAATGACTCTTTGATTTGTAGTATAAAAGTACTTTGCATATAAGCATGGAACGGAACAGGTAATAGACAGCTTTCTTTACAATATGATAACCGATACAGACTTAATTTACATTTAGACATTTTTTCTTGGCCCCTTTTTATAAGGCACAAAGGTAACAATAGTCCCCCTGAACAGAAGATGCAATGCTGCAATGTTGGCAAAGCAAAATATCTAAACAAAAAGGCATTTGTTTAGGCAATGTGGCTAAAACACCACTGATGAATAAAAAAGGGAAAAATAAAATCCATATTTTGCATTGCTTAAACATTTCTAGTTCTTAATATCTTGAAATGTGTAGAACTGGCACAGCAACATTCATCTCAATGCCCAGTCTTGGTTATAGGCATGTGCGTTTCTGACTGTACTGCATAAATGCCCAGTCAGCTAAACACACCAGTTCCAGCGATAACACTGCTTCTTTCCATCTTCTTTGCTTTTACAGTCCCTTTGATTATGGGTCTTCAGAGACTGACACTGAGGAGGAACTGCCAAGTGAAGGGACAACAATTTGGTCTTTCTACCGTGTCAATGTGCAAAATGTGAGCAGAGTCCTTTGGCATGATTCAGGTCAAGGCAGGAAATCCAGGTTCTGTTTCGATTTTCCTTTCGCTGGTCTAGTGTCTTCCTCTGCACCCTTGTCGTACGTATGTGTGTGCGTGTATGAGGGAGAGGGAGAGAGAGAGAGAGAGAGAGAGAGAGAGAGAGAGAGAGAGAGAGAGAGAGAGAGAAAAAGAGAGAGAGAGAGAGAGAAAGAGAGAGAGAGAGAGAGAGAGAGAGAGAGAGAGAGAGAGAGAGAGAGAGAGAGAGAGATGGGCAGGTGCAGGTGCAGATCTCTCCTGTTCCTCTCTCTCCTTGAGGTGTTAAAGTATGGACATATTCTCTGGCTGGTGCTGATTGGCTCCACTGAGTGACTCCATTTTGTGGTCTCTGCTGGAACTTCCTAACGTGCTTCCTCTGGCCAGAACCATCATGGTGTTACTGGATATGCCAGCAAACTCAAAGGCAAACGTGCCATAAAACAGCATGATGATGACACAGAATACCCACTCAAAGATGGCAGAGGCGTGCTGCAGGACAAAACTCTCCTGAACGAAAAACACTCCACCTGGAGAACAGAGGGGTTAAGGAGTTCTAACAATGAAAACAGCACCACAAAAGAGCCTCCTGATCCTTCATTAACTGCAGTCAGAACCCATCTGTAGACAGACATATAGATACAAGATGGCCTGTGATGATAAATCCAGAAGCACTAACAGATGCATTTACTGAAATACTACAACTACCAAACAACTTTCACCTCAACTGCCACTGTTAAAACTCTCCATTTTATCTATGCTGCACATTCACTGTCCTACTGCTGCAGTATTTGCACAGTTTATTGCTGTCTACCTCCATTCTGCATGTCATTCACACAGTCTAGTAAGAGATGTGCATCATTATAGGTCATTTGGCCATGTAAGTATATTTAAATTAGTAACAAATCAAGGAACTGTATAAATCGTAGAAGTGTTACCGTCCATACCAAGGCCACTGCAGCTGCTTAGATCAGCCAGTCTAAGAGATGAGACATGATAGCGTTTGGTTTGGTGTGAGAAACCTGACACTGTAGTTGGGATGCGTTAAAATGTATAACAAGTGTATAATTCAGTTCTGTTCCTTAATGTCTCGCTACTGATTACATGATGTTAAAAAACAACACATGAAGTCATTACCAGAACTCTTATTTACTGTCGCAGAGCACAGGTCTAGCTGCAACGATAAGGTGGCAAAGTGTCGGTTATTAGCCACATCAATTGCAGAAAAAGAAAATCAATGTCTGTGTGTTACTTACAAATATGCCATATTGTTCAAACATATTGACACTTTTGCAATGAACTACAGGAAACATTAGGAGCACTATGGGCTTTGCTGCACTATAAAAAGGACAAGGACTGTAGTTGGACAGACCCAAATTTGAATGGCTGCAACAATATAAGGGTGCAAAATCAGCCAGTCTGTGAATTAGTCAATTCATGAAAAGTCAATTTACATACATATTCGATTTTTAACACCGAGAAGGATACTGAGCACCAGGGCAACGAAAGCCAGGAGGGTCATGAGGAGTCGTAAATGGCCAATATTGTACTCGCCCTGAGTCTTAGCCAGGCGGTAAGTGAGCGCTGACTGCAGGCACACAAACAGCATGCTGGTTGGGAAGGCCACACCAGCCCCAACATAGTGTAGCACCTTTGCGTTGTCCACCTGAAACACAAACACACAAACAGAAGAGGCTCAGTATTCACCACATAAGTCTTCAGGTGGGCTTGCCAGTAATCTATGAGCAAACATACAGAGGTGACAACCATCTCCACTATGTAGCCAAACCTGAAAGAATGAATGAGGCAGAATGATGAGAAGCCAAATGTTTTGCATATCCTGAGCTACACTGTTAGTTTTACATGTTCACACAACCAACAAAAGAAAAAAGAAAAGCTTTATGCATTTTATAATGGCACATAATTCAAAAACACTTGTACTGGGATCTGATTCGGTCAGTAGAAATAAATGCTTGAGGCAGACTTCACTTCTATTTTAGCAAAGTTGCCAAGACAGCCGCGAGCCGCGATTCACAGCGCGGCACAGGCAGTAATTACGGTTTGCACAGACTTGCATTTCTGTAGCTGCAAGCCATTTACACTATTTATGCACCGCTCTCTGACTGCAGTCTGAATCAAAAACAGATCAGTAGATTTCAAACAGGTCTGCATAATTCCCTTACAGTATATCTTGCAATTGCACCAAAGCTTTTTAACAAGTTACCCATCATCATCAATTATGAGCAGCATAAGTAAATGTACTGATTTAACCTTACCAGTGGGGGGCAGCAGAGCTAACCAATTCGTAATCCTCTTTATCCCAATATTTCCCACACTTAACCAGTAACCAGTAAGAGCATCTGCTCAAATCTCTCAACTCATAGGTGTAAATGAAATCCCTACTGCCAGCGTATGTTCCTGATGCCCTTCCCACATTATTAGGTGTAAAGAGTGCTGAGCATGTACAGTGGGCTCAGACGGCTCTCGATGAAGTGAATTAGTGTCTTCTTTTTACAGTGGTTCACAGCTACAATGCACAATGGAGCAGACTGTGATCATGTGATTTGGACCACAGGACCTGACAATGCAGAAGTGGTTGTGCTGATTAAACCTGATAAAAACCTCATAGCCAATGAACCATTGACCCACCAACAAAGCATTTCAGACTTTAACAGGAGATTTCAGGCAGGTTTTAACAGGAAATATGTATGCCAGAATTAAATAAACCTACGGTCCAAATTTAACAAGGCATACACAGGCATAGAACACAAATGTGTACAAGACTGGTTACATCAGTTCCTGTGTAGAGGTTACTGTCTTATGAAGCTAGGCCTCAAAGTTCCTAAAGGGGGTGGGGGCTGGCTCAGACAGGCTTGTTATAACATGTGGCTGTTTGAACGCCAGACCTGTTTAAGGAAAAGATTAAAAGGAAGAGACAGAACCTGAATGAAGCAGACTGCTATACAGCAAATGAAGGGTGAATAGTAACGACCTTGTCTAGACCACGAGAGCAGATATTGAAAATAACGGCAACGTGCTTGTACAGCAGATAACGACAGTGTATTGCTCAAGCTAAATCCTTTAAATGTCAGACCATGCTGTAGCACAAGTTAGATTTATTTCAAACTATGAGGAATAGGGAAAATAAAAGATTTGATTTACACTGAAACCCAGCCAGGAGGGCTGCATTAGATAAATGGCGGGCATTGTGTACTTTCATCTAGTTTTCCTTAGGCACTGATTCTGGGGCCCACATGTTGGCAGGTAGAATCTGCAGTTTGCTTTGGCAGGCTGTAAATGTCACAAACTGCATGCAAGCTAAGAAGAGTCCCATCCCCCCACCCCCCACCCAGCACTTTCTCATAAGAAAATACATATCAGTATGTGAACACCCCCTTTATGGGGGACCACACACACAGAAGAAACGAAACAAGACATATTTTTTAAAAAAGTACAGAAAGAGAAACATAAAGAAAGAGTGAGATACAGAGAGACAGCGAGAGAGAGACAGCGAGAGAGAGAGACAGAGAGACAGAGAGAGACAGAGAGACAGACAGAGACAGACAGAGACAGACAGAGAGGGAGAGACACACAGACAACGTGGCAGTGTGTTACCAGCATGCAGAGGCAGGTTTGCTAGACGATGAATCCCACCCCTCACCCCCATGTCTCTCTCACACACCTGTACCTGCACAGCCCTTTCATTGCTGTTCCAGAAAGCTTCTTTTCATTTTTCCATTCCTCCCTCCCTTTTAATCTTCTCTTCCCCTTATTCCTCTCCCTGTCTCCATCAGATGCTTCAAAACAAGTTTGATTTTTTTAAAAGAAATGTCTGTTTATAGAAGTTGTGATCACTGCAACAATACAGCCATGGGACTGCAGGGTGAGCAGAAGAAGCGGAATTCCAGAAGAGCAGGCGGGCAGAGTGATGAGATGCAGATGTGGTGTCCAAAACTCGTTTCCCCGCTCTGGCTCCCCTGTCTGTCTGATGTGTCTAATTCTAAGCTCAACACACACACAGGCACACAGAACACTGTGACTCATTCAAACACATATCCAGTAAATTTCCAGCTATTTCGCAACATGTGCAATTCTTCAAAGCAGGAACAGAACAAGGGATTCCGGTCATACTTTCATTCTTACTATGGATGCGCCAAATATTTGACCACCACAAATTTTCAGCAGAATTTTTTTTAATGCTACCAAAACAGTGATGACGCAATCAACAACCACAACCTGCACACGGCAGATTGGATTAGAGTCAACATGTCTGCTGTGTGGACACATTTCGATATATCTAAGAAAGACACGCGAAAAGCCATTTGTATATTTCTAGTGGGGGTGCATCCACAAAGACGTCAGGATTAATTTATCATATAAAATCAAAACATCTCGATCGAGCACACGAGCACAGAAGAGGCAAGACCCTTCGAACACACCCACTCAGTCTGTCGTAAATATTTTTGAAAAGGCAAGTAAGTTTTCCAGTGATTACAGTTCATATATGGGCTGCCAGTCTTTGTTTTAATACACTATTTTGTTCTAGGTCAACAGAGAATGTTATTCCTTCTTTCAACAGTTTTAAAGCACTTGTTCTGAATGTACATTGTTCATAATATTAATATGCACTTGATTTCACTTGTTTTATGAGAAGATTTAATTGTATAATATTTCATTATATTGCATTATTTGATCATTTATTTATGCGTTTCGGTTTTCGGCCAAGTGTTTCCTCATTTTCGGTTTTCAGTGTTGGCCAAAAAATAATAATTTTGGTGCTTCCCTAATCTTTACAGGTCCTCTCCTTCAGACAGTGTTTACCTAACAGTGACTTGTTCTAGTATAAATGTAATTGTAATTATACAACAACAATAATGATCATCTTCAGCTTTTTTCTGTTAGACAGTGAGGCTAGATGGGACAGTTCCTCACCAAAATGGCCAGATTTTAGTTTGTCAGTATTGAAAAGAAACAACTTGGGATACGACTAATTGGTCATGATTTTTATTCAAAATGATCTTTAATCAAAACTATTTTTTATTCACTCTAACCGGGAGGAGTACATTGTCACATCTATCTGCTTCGATCACAATCAACATGACAGTAGCTTACCACTGACTGAAATTGTGTTTGGGTCTAACACAGCATGTACTGTCCAGCATTACTGACTGCACACATTTCTGCATTCCTGAAAACGGAACGGGCCTTGGTGAGGACGATATGCGCTACAAAAGATAAGCATGTGCGTAAAAGCAGTCATGCTTTTTTGGTTGCTTGCAATATTGTTTCTATTAGCCTTTCTGATTGCATGGGATCACAGGCCCTCACAAATGCAACAAAATAACTTTTAAAGATTTTGGTTCTTCGTACCAGTGAAAACACAAGAATCAACAATATCATTGAGCATCAACTTAAATATTTTATCAATAATAATATGCAATTTACGGCATTTTGACTGTCTGGCACTTAAGTTTTGGGTGACTTTCATGCATTTTGGTGGATTTTGAATATTTTTGGACTGAAAACAACAGAAGAGATCATGAATTAGTATGCGTGCAATGCACACCAATATTATTTCATGAAGCTCAAACTGAATTTTTTCCCTGTGTAAAAGACAAATAAAACAAAATTTTAGAAGAGTATATGCCATGATGTTCTTAGAAAGATTAATAATGTGCAATATTCTTATCAAGATCATTTCAAGATAATACAGTAATATGCAAAAGTTTAGAACACCCATGGTACACATCATCTACTGGGCAAACAAATGAACAAATCAAATTTGAAATCTTGAATTGAACCTGTGGTGTTCTAACCAGCTCACAAAACGTCTATTTACATATAAAAAACTCTACACTGGGCTTTAGAAAGTGTAGTTATCTGGATAGGATGTGATCATATTTTCAACAAAACATGTCAGCTGACCAGGGGCAGCCATACTTTTGTATACAAAAGTATGTCTTTCCTTAAAACTAACCTACACTAGATAAGAGCTGGATACAACTTAACATACACACACACACGCTTCCAAGAATCAAGGCAGCAAGCGGGGTTGCCACTGTACTCAGTTCCCCACTACGGCTCAGAGTTTTGTTTGGCAGCAGGAACCTCTACTCACATTTCAGTCGGGACTAACAGAGCTGGTACTGGAGCAGTAAATAGCAGGCAACAGCCAAGTGACTTCCTTCCACAAACAAAGTGAAGCTAGGAGACTGGTTCAGTCTGTACGTCCCTCCTACAGGCCACGTGTGGAAGGGTTACTTACACACACACACACACACACACACACACACACACACACACACACACACACACACACACACACACACACACA
>JBBJLR010000153.1:12004739-12021622 GCA_037577145.1 Brachypetersius gabonensis
ATACACACATACAGGCAGGTGTGTGTGTATACAGAATACAAAACTTTTACAATATCTTTACAGTGCTTCCATAACCCCAGACTCCAAACCCAGCATAGAGTGGCTGAGTGAAGGAGGTGTTGACCCTCTGGAGAAGAGTCATTGTGTCGGATACACTGTAAAATGCCAGCAGTCCAGCCTTGTAGTCCAAATACACTGCAATTTTTGAGGAAGTGGGCACTGGTATAGTGGTGCTTTTGTTGTTGTGCATGAAAGAATATTTGGACTCAGAGCAGTACAGGCTCCAGGATTTATTGTTCCAGCCAAAGCTGCAGATTTTGTCATTGCCTTTCCTGCTAATTTCCTTGTAGGTCACTGCTATGTCGATCTCTGTACCAGTCCAGATCACCTCCCAGTAGTAACGCCCGCCAGACATGCCCTCCCTGCACAGCACCTGCTGCCAGTGGTTGAACCTCTCAGGGTGGTTTGGGTACTGCTTGGCCTCACTACTCATGCGCACCACTGAGTTCCCCTCAGACAGGTGCAGGTTAGGGTGTACTGTTACAGGATCCAGAGAAAGGTGACAGGAATCTGCACAGACAACAGGACTAAAAATGATGGATCACAATTCAGGTTTTTACATGTTACTGTAAATATGCCACATATCCACAAAAGCATTTCAGACCTATTCTAATACGTGAATTCAGCCACTTTGAAGGAATAATTCTCTGAAAAATCAACTTTACAAAAGTTCTCTGCATTATCCAAATGTAGCTGAACATCCCAGGTGTGTTTGGTGTCCTAACCTTTCTTTTTTGCCCTGCACCTGCATATAGAATGGAAAATAATAAGGGGTACCCACTACAGATAGATACACTCAATTGTGCTCACATAGATTGTATGGGTTCCATAGAAAAGCACAGCCAATTAAATGGGATGCTCTGGAGCAGATGCAAATTGAAGCCATCATACTTAATGTCTGCATAAGCTAGAGGGGTATGAAGGCCCTGGTACAGGTCTGTGCAACTGGCAGACTGTGTGTGATAGAACTCCATCCAGTAGCAGTGATTTGAGTTGGAGTGAAGTTTGTGGTCCACAACTAATCATCCAGCATTCGTACCTGACCTCAGTAATACTCTCATGGCAGAATGTAATTAAATCTTTACAGCAATGTTCTAACACGTAGTGTAAAGCCTTGCCAGATGAGTAGAGACTGTAGGACAAATTCTCTATGATAGCCCTGAATTTCAGAAGAAACAGTAGTAGATAAACAGGTGTCTACAAACTTTTGGACATATAGTATACATAAGTACACTTGTGTGAATCAGAACTTCTATATTTTGTGTCAATAAATGATGAAGTATGGTCGATTTGAGACATGTTGTGACACCAGGTGAACTGCCAACTCGAAGAGGGAATGAGAGTGCAAATGGGTACAGCTGGGCCAGTTAAGTAAATGAGTGGAGGTGAGCAAGGATTGGTCGGGTAGGGGTTTAAATCCTGGCTGAACCAGAGCTAGAGCGCAGGGACACCCAAGCTCGAGAGAATAGTAACGAGAGTAACTTAAACCGTATCGCCTTGGATTCAGAGGAGGGGCTGAATCCAAGTGCTCTGTGTGTGCACCCGTGTGTGTCTGGACGTCTCTTCCTGTTTAGGCGCAGCCGCGTGGGGTCTGAGCAGCGACAACGGAGAGTGGAGTCTGTCCCGGAACAAACGACACATTAACAGCCAGCCCGGTCCAGTCCTGTTTGTCTCTTCCTTCTCGTTCGTTTTTGACTTGTGTGTTTTGTGCAGGAAGCGAAACCGAGGCACGCAGAGGTGGAGTTTGTGCTTCGTGAATCAACAGGGAAATCCCAGCCACCGTACAGGTAGCAAAGTGGAGATTTCCGAATACAGAGACGTTAAGAAGAGCCGGGAGGTCTCTTCCAAGTTCAAAAGGGACACAGGTTCCTGTGGGTTTTGTGTTTGGACTTATTTTGTGTTCGATTGTGAATAAACATACTCTCTGGAAATTTGCAGTGTGCAGCAGTGTCTCTTCCCCTTCTGCCGACATGACAGATGTACCCACCCAAAACAGTGACGCTGCTGCCCCCACGTCATCGACAGATGGCGTGGCACAACATCCACAAGCTTCCCTGCAAGAACAACTACAAAACTTGAATCAAGCAGTGGGTCAGCTGGTGACCCATGCCCAGAGGTCCGAGTCGACGCCACACCATGCATCACTGCCAGAATTAATTGGCTGTGTGGCATGTATCGAGGTATGCTGGGGACCCCGATACATGCCACAATTTCTTACTCTTGTGCGACCTGTATTTTGCAGAATGTGCCCAGAAGGTGTCCATCCTCACACAGAGACTCACCGGAAGAGCACTGGACTGGAAGAGCACTGGAAGAGCAAAGGGTACTAGGGTACATTTACATTTACATTTACGGCATTTATCAGACGCTTTTATTGCTTTACCAAAGCGACTTCCATTCTCTAACTACAGGGTACAGTCTCCCTGGAGCAACTTAGGGTTAAGGGTCTTGCTCAGGAACCCAGTGGTGGTGAAGGTGGGATTCGAACCCACGACCTCATGGTCTAGAGGCAAGTATCCTACCCACTATGCCATCACCACCCTAGGCTAGGGTCCGAACCTAGGGTACTGAACATACGTCCCGATCCAAGTGGTCAATTTAAGATTAAGGTGTCCATACGTAGTCAATGTATTAACCATTAACTGTTTTCTTTTCTAGACTCTGGTTCAGCTGGGAACTTCGTGTCCAGGGCCCTGGTGCATGTGGGCTCGGGGTGGAGCACCTCCTGGCTGCGATTCCTGTGCAGGCCCTGGATGGCCACCTGATATCGGGGAGTGCGGTGCTTAGGCGCACTCTGCCGGTTAGGGTGCGGGTGAACCCAAATCATGAGGAGGACCTGCAGTTCTGGAGCAGGCAGAGCCTCTCATGATTCTGGGTTTACCTTGGTGTAGGCTGCACAACCCTGTGGTGGACTGGAGGGCGGTCAGAATCGTGCGATGGGGTTGCGAATGCAAAGCGCCCAGGCAGGAGGTGGGGTTGGGAGCAACCTCCATCGAGAGCCGGAGGCCCATCGTGCCTTATCGATTCTGCTGCCCTATCAGGACCTCACAGAGGTGTTCAGCCCCTCCAGGGCAGCACGGCTCCCTCCGCATCAACCGTGGGACTGTGCGATTGACCTCCTGCCTGGTAAAGAGCCCCCTCGCTCTCGTATCTATCCTCTTTCGGAGAAAGAGACGAGAGCGATGGAGGAGTACGTGTGTGAAGCTCTTCAGCAGGGGTACATTCGCAGGTCCTGTTCGCCTTCGTCAGCGAGCTTCTTTTTTATTGCGAAGAAGGATGTGGGACTCAGGCCGTGCATAGATTATCGCGGTCTCAACGCAGTCACGGTTCGGTACAGTCATCCGCTCCCGCTTATTCCTCCCGCTATTGAACAGCTCCGGGGTGTGAGGTTTTACACCAAGCTGGACCTCCGGAGCGCATACAATCTAGTGTGCATTCGGGCAGACGACGAGTGAAAGACTGATTTCAGCACTACGTTCGGTCACTTAGAGTACTTGGTTATGCCATATGGCTTGGCAAACGTCCCCTCGTGTTTCCAGGCGTTCATGAACAATGTCCTGAGGGAATATTTATTGAAGTTTGTCATTGTGTACTTAGACGACATATTGATTTACTCGAAAACATTGGCTTGTATGTGAAGGCCGAGAAATGCGAATTTCACTGTACGGAAGTCGCCTATCTCAGCTATCGGATAGGGGCGGGGGGTGTGGCCTGAACCAACTACAGTGAAGGAACTCCAGCGTTTTTTGGGCTTCGCGAACTTCTATCGCCGGTTTATCAAGAAATTTAGTTCTGTGGCAGCACCGCTAACCAGTCTCCTGAAGGGTAAGCCTAAATTGGTAAGGTTCACCCTGGAGGCCCAAGTCGCTTTTAAAACCCTCAAGGAGAGATTAGTCTCGGCTCCAGTACTTAGACTGCCGGACCCGAGCGAGGTAGGACTGGGGGCAGTGCTCTCACAGTACTACGGTTCCCCTCGCACGTTACACCCTTGCGCCTTCTTCTCGAAGAAGCTCAGTGACGCCGAAAAGAACTACGACAACTACGAGGGGGCATGGCACCCCTTTCAGGTTTATACGGACCACCGCAACCTAGAATACATACATCAAGCTAAACGTATTTGTCCTTGACAGGCGCGGTGGGCACTGTTTTTTAGCCGCTTTAATTACACCATCACTTATCGGCCCAGGTCACAAAATGGGAAAGCCGACGCACTCTCCTGTCGTTTTGACAACCAAGCTCCCCTGGAAAACCCAGAGCTGATCATCCCGGCCCACTTAATCGTATCGCCGTTACAATGGGACGTGAACGAAACGATGGACAGCATAAACGCAACGGTCAGTCCCTAGAGCCTGTCCTGCAGGCAAACGTTTCATTCCCGTCTCATTACGGGATAGGATTATAGAGTGGGCACATTGCACACCGGCGACGGGTCACCCGGGGGTCCACCGTACTGTCGAGGTCATTAGACGCAGTTACTGGTGGCCTTCCCTGCGGGCGGATGTGGAACGAGCTGTGAGGTCATGCAGAACATGCGCGATCTCTAAGCCTTCTCGTCAGCTCCCCGCAGGAAAGCTTCTACCCCTCCAAATACTGCAGAGACCCTGGTCCCACCTCGCGGTGGACTTCATTACGGACCTCCCGGTCTCGAAGGGGTATACCGTAGTTCTGGTTGCGGTGGACCAATTTTCCAAAGGAGTGCGGTTTATTCCATTCCCGTCGCCCCCTTCAGCGTTAGCAGTGGCCAAGGCGCTCTTTCAGCGAGTGTTTTTGTACTATGGCATCCCGGAGGAAATACTCTCCGACCGGGGTCCCCAGTTTATATCACGCATATCTTCCCCTTCTGCCGACATGACACATGTGAGGAAGATAGAATATAAAATTAAATATTCTAAAATTTAAATAGTTTGGATGTAAGTTGGATGTAAGTGGATGTAGTTGGTATAAAATGTTTATATTATGTGCAGGTTCTATAAAATCTGAAAACATTTATTCACATTTAAACCTTTTTACAAACAGGGCTAAAAAAAATCTATTGAGAATTTCTTCAGACAGCAAAAGATGTCCGATCAGACCGAACAACCCATTTTTGCAGAATGAAAATGACTACATAGTGCATGACCCTCTCTTTCTTTCTTGATGGACAGATTTACTGTAACATGGTATGAGCCGCTTGAATTTTTGAATTCTACCCAAAAAAATAAACTTGAATCCCAGCCAGCAGCACATTGCTGAGACTTGTTGCAGAAGTTGTTTCCTTTTTTCTTTTGTTTTTCAAATATGTTGACTAGTGAATCAAATAACCACTGATTATCTGTACTTTGAGAGTATGTATTTACTAGAAGAATTAATTATACACTGAATGTATGCCAGTCTCAGTCTCAACTCCAGTTTTGGATCATTGCTGATGTTTTCCATACACTCACATGAGCTGTATTTTGACTTCTCCAGGCTGAATGAATGACACTTTTATTGCATTGAGATCTACATGTGTAATGGAAACGTTTACCTGTAAACCTGTTCTGAAAACCAGAACTGCAGCTTTCCCCACCCTCACTTTTCATCCAGTGTGTTTTGATCAAACCTTTGGAATTTTAATATGTCATTCTTGGTGTAGCAAAAAGTAACTTACACTGTAAAAAGTCATCCCTTGTCTTTGGTTCCAGAATGTGCAGAATTTGAACTTCCCTAACTGTAAAGGACACACAATAACAGAAACAGTAAATGAGGTGCACCCACACACTTCTGGCAAAAGATGATTGGAGAAATGGTTTACCAACCTGCAGATGCTATCTTGTTCAGTTCCTCCTTACTTACGTCCTCCAGCTGCACTTTAAACTCTGAGATTTCTTTCTTCACTTTATCGAAAGAGTGCTGTTGAGTGACTGACACTTTTGACAAGTCTTCATACCCTGAGGGTGCAGAGAGAGACTGCCAGCTCTGTGGCCAGAACAGATATGATTAAAATATACATTTATAATATACATTTCATTGTACAGTAGTTTTGATGAACTATGTTACATCATTATACAGTTTCTTATATTCATCATTCATTCCATCACATTATATTGCATGACCATTTCTTTTTCTTTCAAAATTATTAACAGACACATACTGTTCTTTAAAAGTCTCAGTCAGAATCATGTTTTTGGTGGTCTTTACATGCCCAGTACCTGCAGGAAATGGATATGATCTTCAGAGTGTGAAAGCTTCTCCAGGTCATTGTGTTTCATCTTCAGCAGTGTGATCTCTTCCTCCATGCGGCCCAAGTGCCTCTCAGCCTGAGTCATCAGAGCTGTCTCCTGAGCTCGAATCATCTCCTTCACTTCTGCGTATCTCCGCTCCAGTGCTCGCATCAGCTCTGCGAATATCCTCTCATTTTCCTCCAGCACACTCTGAGACGAGTGCTGTGCAAAAACAGCAAGAGGATCTGATCCACAGCTTACATGAGCAGCGGACACATGATGGCAGAAAAGAGAATAAAGAGATATAGAGTGTCCCACTGCCTCCATTAAACACCCACCTTTAGAGCCTCCACTGCCTCTGTCAGATTCTGCCACTTCTTCACTCTCTCCTCAATTTTCTGCTGAGAGACCATCAGCTTGGCCCCAAGCTGCTTCTGCAGGAGTGGACCAGAGCAAAGGCTTCAAGCAATGGCTTAACAAAATTCCCCAACTGCAAATGCAGTCTATTAGACAAGACACGGTCGATGTGATGATGACTTAGGCTTTCAGTTTTCACGATGCCAACTGGTAGGGTCTATGTTTAATTGCTTGCTACATTAGCTTTGTCACTGCAGTGCAAAATTAAAAAAGCAAACTTTAGACACCAAACGATCGACTTCATATGGGCTGAGGGGACAATCGTGTGCATTTAACTTTTTTCTGAATTAGTGCTTTAATGTGCATCATGTGTTAGTGTGAATATCCATAGCATTTGCTTAGGCCCCCAAGCCACCAGGGGGCCACCTAAGTGTGTCTTTTTTTATTATTTATAAATTTGATATAATTTGTCAAAAAAAGCACTTTTAATTCACAGATTGAATTACATTATCAAAATGCAGAGACTGTATTATATTAATCTTGCATACAAAGAATAGTTCAGTGTACAGCCCCTAACTAGAGTGTCTCTAACGTCCCCCAGATTCCAAACCATCTGTTTATGGTTAAAGGAGCTTTAACAATATCAAAACTTTATAATATGTAGTCATATAGTTAATTATAATTAACTATATGAATAAATATATAATAATTAATTAACTTCTGTTATGCTATTTTGTCTGTCATTGCCATTTCCCAGATTTCTTTAAAGGTGTGTCCACTGTAAAGAGCAGAGGTAATGTATAAAAAGTCAGTCAAATTTATAAGAAGCCAGTAAAAAAAAGTCATTTCAGCCATAAACACAGTGCACAGTGAAATAAAGCAACATTCCTCCTGGACCGTGGAGCAACACAAGAAAAAAAAATCAGAAACACATCCGGCCTACAAAAGTGTAGAAAGGGCAAAAGGGGAAAAAAAAAACTCACCTGTTTCTCTGTCCTTTCAGCTGCAGCTGAGACTATGTCGTGTTTTTTGTGTTCTTCCATGATACATAGGACACAGACACATGCCTGGTCAGAGCGACAGAAGACTTCCAGCAGTTTGTCGTGTTCCGCACAGATCTTCTCCCTCAGCTGCCCTGTCGCAGAGACCAGCTTGTGCTTCATCAGTGCTGGGTACTCGTAGTGGGCCTGCAGGTGAGTCTCACAGAACGAGGTCAGACATGTCAGACAGGACTTCACAGCCTTCATCTTCTTGACCAGGCAGAAGTCACACAGTACATTCCGATGACCATTCTGGCTGCTGGGTCTGAGGCTGCTGTATCTGCCTGATGAATCATTCCTCTGGGACTTCCCCAGTGTGCCATTACGGTCAGCCACACTACTGCGGCGAGACATTTTGCAGCTCCCGCAGTGTAAATCCACAAGCAGTTTCAGTGAAACTGTTGTGTCACAGGCTTTATATGAGGGAATGTGAGCAATGAGCAAATTCTAGGACAAACCAGTATGGAAAGGTGTGGCAGATGACGAAAACTGAGTATGGTTCAAAGAAAAGCTTTTGAGGGTGGAGACTGAAGTTTTTTAAAAACATGCCACAGTAAACACATTCCATATAAGGGCAACAGGCTAGTGCTGAACAGAAAAGTAGAGTAGAAAAGTGGATATGTGTTTTTTCAAAATGTTGGTAATGCGACAGGAATTTTCAAAAGAAAACTGTAGGGAACATTTGTCTTTAAAAGCTTTGAAAGGATAAGTATCAGCTCACAACTGCAGTCCACCCTGCCAAGTGCTCTGCTTTGCTAAATGCTGGTAGCCTACATAAATGACAGAAACTATAAGTCTTTATATAACTCTTTATACAGATCTTGAGATCAGCTTAACTGGTATTACAATACTCTACTCTAACAGTAAGTTTCTCACTACTGTTAACTATGTTTCACCTCTGCGTGTCAGGATTACCAGTACTTCATTTGTTCAACGTCAGGAGTAGCAGTAATTATGTATGAATAATACTTTATTCAGTAATGTACACGCACATACACACACAAATTGTGTGGTACGCATTAACCACACAATATGAATAAAATACTAATGTAAAATGGCAAACTGTTACATTAGTGGGAAATAGAATTATACAACTAGAATATTTGTAAATCATATCTGTATTTTTTAATCAGTTCTGTTTCAAAAGGTTCTACCAATTCATGAAAATAAAGTTAACTGGGCATGTCAGCTTCATTTCATAACAGCTCTTCTGAGACGAACCCAGAATTCCATGTTACTCAAGGGGTTCCCACTCCATTTCAGGTAAGTCTTCTTGCTCAAGAGCTTATGAAGCCCAAACACTCTCCTGATCCTCTCTTCCTCCACATCTTCTAGACGAATAATGATGATGTTAGAACAACCTTGCATCACTAGCCAGGACTGGGCCACTTCAAACTCAAATCGACACCATGAACTCTCAGTAAAGTGTTTTGATACGACCACTATAATTTTGCGACTGCCCATGATGCCTTCATCTATAATGTTGGAGGTGATGGTCTTGCCTGCTTCAAAGTCTCGCTCATGGAGGCATAGACGCATAGGTGGAATCCCATTTTCCAGATTTTCCATCAGTTCATCCATTACCCAGCGTTCATCTTTGCTGGAGTAGATCACAAAGGCATCATAGGAACATTCCTGCTGTCTAGAGACCCTATAACCTCTTAGCAGGATACAGCCATAACGCAGGTAAAACTGGAACTTGTAGGTCAAAACTGATGCAAGCACCAGAAGAATAACACAGAATACAGTGAAAACAACTGTGCCTCTTCTGATGTGTATACAGCCTTCAGTGTCAAAGTCAATAGCCCTCATTTTTGAGTTTTCAGAGAATCTTTTACATAAAATATTATTTGATTGGGAGAGTATTTGCTGATGGCTAGTGAGCCACATAATAAAATCTGTTTCTGAACAGGAACAATCAACCGGATTAAAGGACAGATCAAAAACAGAGAGATTCTTTGGCAGGTTTTGTAAGACATTCATTGGGATGCTAACAATGTTGTTTGTGTGTACTTCAAATGACAATAAACCTTTTAGATTTGGATGGGTTACAAAATCCAAAACTACCAATCTGTTTTGACTCAGGAATAAATGCTTTAGCTTTGGGAGATCTCTAAAAGTTCTCAGAGCTATGTTCTCGATGTTACAATCTGAGAGGTCAAGAATTTCCACAGCTGAGATTTTCAAATAAATAAGAAAGTGCGTCTCCTAGAATCTCATTGCCTGCCATTTTTAGTACTTTTAAATTCCGTAGTCTACCAAAGGACATGGCGCTCCGAAAAGTAATATCTGAATAAGAAATATCCAGAAACTGTAAAAAGTGGAGGTTTTTAAAAAGCTCAAACTGCACACTTAAGCCATTTACACGTGTGTGGTGAAAATCTAAAACCTGTATTGACGAAAGTCCATGAAATGGATTTTTGCCCAAATATATAACATTATTCTCCCTCATGTTCAGGCTACGAATGTTTGGCAACCCGCTGAAATACCTTGAACAACAGTCACTTAGCCAAAGATTGCTATCACTCAGAGTCACATCCTGGAGTTTGGGCATGTCACTGAGACCCCTAAAGAACAAATAATTATTCCCAACTGCCACAAGTTTTTCTAAAGAATGGAGATGTGACAGTTCCAGAGTCAGGGGTACATCACTGCGAAATACAGAGAGTTCTTTAACATGCCGAAATGGGACATTTTCCATTGTTTCTAAAACACTATTTTCAAGAGTGATCTTTGTTGCATTGACAATACAACGGACTTCAGAAGCTGACCAAGTAACTTGGAGAGAATCTATTTCATTGTGATGGATCACACAAAGACCACCAAGATAATTAGCATCAGATGTCTTTTTTAGGATGTCCAGTACATAGCTTCCAATGATGAGTTTATCAACGCTAAGACCACTCAGGGCTTTTAGACCCTCCCTCTGTGCATCAGTTGAAACGAAGGCACTCCGTAAGTGAAGCTCTCTGAGATAAACGTTTTGAAATGACCCCGGATCTATGTGTAATATTGGGTTGCACGAGAGAATTAATGTCACATTTCTTCTCATTTCTCGAAGAATTCTTGTATCGTTTGCTTTTAAGATGGATATTTTATTAGCATGAAGATCCAATAAGCAGAAGTCCTTGAAGTTTATCATGAATGGTGGAAGAGCCATGGACTGAATGCTGTTGGTCCCAGCATTTAGTTCTTGAAGACTGGTGAGATTGTTGAACTGATTATTTAAAGAGGACAGACCAGTCTCCACAAGAGTTAATAGGTGCAGCTTCTGTAATGAGTTCAAGCCATCAGGTCCGATATATGAGATGGGGTTTCCAGTGAGAATCAGAGTGGTCAAATTCTTCACGTTGTGGAAAGCATCGCCAGCAATACAATGGATATGACATCTGAAAGGCCAAAATATGCAAAATGAGGATACAATGCTTGTCTCAGGTGACGCATGAGGAAACAAAGATCTTAATGTCACTGTAGTTTCAAAGGAGACTTTTGTTTAAATCTCCTGCTGAGCAAAATAGAGATCTCAAGGTCACATGTTGCATTTGCTAAGTCTGCTTCAAGGTGACTTCACTGTATGTGATAGTACATATCACGATGTGACAATGTTTCTCTATAGGCTACAGTGCAACATACAGCACCGCTCAACCAATTGCAAGTTACAACAGAAACAACACAATAAATAAGTACAACAACAATGTAACACTATAGTGTGAACAGGATGTAAATCTGAGACAATACAGTAAATAAACAACACAACAATGTAACAGTGTAGTGGGAATGTCATGTAAATCTGTGACAATACAACAAATTAACAATACAGAAGTGGAAGAGCTGAAGTGAATGGACTGTAACCCTTTCAGAATTAATACAATACATATGATGTATTGCATATATGAAAAATTCCAAGCTGGATTCCAGCTTCACTCTGAAACAAGATAGTGACTTTTTTCAGTGATTATACTAGTAGTGTTGGGATTCAAACCCACAATATTCTGATCGCAGGGGCAACACACTAACTACTAGACCACCAGCCTCAATGATTCTCTTGGCTCGTTTTGCTTGACCTTAGTGCGGCATGTGACACCATTGACCCCTCAATTCTTTATAATAGATTAAAAAGCCTAGTCGGACCTGGATTATGTTAAGCTGCTTTGTGACATTTGTTGTAAAAACTGCTACATAAATAAAATGGTATTGAACTGAATATTGCACAAGCTACAGTATTAAACAACGAGTGAGTGTAAATTATGAGCTCAGAAGGTAAAGTTCAGGTGCCATTGAAAGTTTAGAGTGTAAGATGAGAGGTATATCAAGTATAAAGTGGCATGGTACTTGTCAATCAAACTCACGTTTTTCTATCATCTCTCTTGTAACGTTTACGTTTACGGCTTTTAGCAGATGCTCTTCTCCAGAGCGACATACATCTCATTTATGCCTAAGGCTATTTCTCTTAAGGAGAAAAAAAACAACAACATTTGAACAAGATCCCCTGGAGCAAACAAAAATAAAGCTGACCTACCTTGTGAGATCTAGAAATTGCAGATCATACAAGAATACAGGGAACACAGATCTCTGCAAGGTGGGTAAAAAATTAAAACTGAAGTCCAGTATCACGACAGAGGAAGGAACACTGGTAGGTATGTAGGTGAGATTCCTTCCTTCGCATGAATAGTGTCCAACTTTTTTCATCTGTATCAGTCAAAATCATAAAATAATCACAGTTTTTTGCTGATTTTAAAGTGATCATATTTTATAACAATGTGCTTAATATGTCTACACAAATAATATACACAATCAATTATATAAAGTATTAAACAGTCTGTCATTAATTTACATACTGACACATACCTGTGTACAATCCTCTCCATTTCCATTTTGAATAAGAAGGCAGACTACGTAGAGGAATATGAACCCACCTCTACAATAAGCCATCATTTTACAATAGGATCAAATTAGGTCTTACTCATGATGTCTAGACAACGTTGTCTAACTGATTGTGAAAACAGAACTGAGGGGAATGTTCTGTATTATTCAGAATTGAAATAAGGAACTATTTCTCTGAATAGGAGGAGTCACCTAAGAAACAGTGCTACGCATAGACCTGCATTCATTTATTGTGATCAACACTACAACCTTTCAGTTTTATTTTACATTATAAAATGTTAATGTAATGCACATAGCAGAGTAACTAGTACATTAATTAAAAAAATAACCGCAGGTCTTTAATGAGAATGATGTGTACCATCGTACTTTCTAAGAGTGTGTGCGCAACTTTCACTTCCTTTCCTCCTACAAGGACTATTTCCACACTAGGCTACTATCATCCTAAAATTGCACGTCACTGGTTTATAGAAAATAATGCAGCTGATTAAGTTAAATGACTTGTAAAATTATATTGCAATTCTACTGAAGAATTCGGTATGGTCTATTCAGTGTTTGAGAACAAAGATGGAATGTTTAGTGGTCATAAAATAGCTGTATAAATCAATCAGCACTCCCACAGTGCTAGAATGTAAATACCGATGTTATCCCAGTATAGACTGTACTGTAATTCATGCACATTCGTTTTATTTGGCATGCATGGCCATTTTCTTTGGTATAAGCAGGGTCAATAAAGTAATATATTAATTTCATTTACAGTAATAAAAATACAGGGCTTTAAGAAGAACAAAACGAAAAACATGGGAACACTCGAGACACTCCACGGGGGAAATTCTGGACTGCACTGTCAAAGATGCATCACAGGCCAGCAGCCACACAGCAGCAAGGAGAAATAAATAATGCTATTGAATTGGCTTCTTTCAAACCTCCCACCTCTGAGTATAGCAGTGTTTCACCATCCTAAGACATGCTTTCTTTGTTCACTCAACAGTACTCAAAATGTTATATATTATGTGGAAATGTTGCTGTATTTACTTTAATATTTACGTAACCAACAAATAATTATTGGTTAGATTCTAATAAAAAATCCATGACTGAACCCACAAATGGGGTTTACTGTATTACAGTATAGTGTCTAGTTGTACCAACAACAGCTGCTGCATGTTCCTGTGTACTGTATTGACTGTATTCTCGTGTCACAAACCTGCAGTATTGCTTTAAAATGTTACAAAAACACCTAATAATAAGGATGTAAGAAACTGGAAACATCACATGGTAGAAGGTTCTTTTCTGCCTAACTTCAAAGCACACAGGGGTTGAAATATACAGTTTAATGTGTGATTCTGGTCGTTGAAGTACACACAGCTACACGGAAATGTCATTCTTTATTTTAGTACAGAAATTAAAGCAGCTCGAGACCTGGCTAGACAGTGTACTAGATCCATTGTCCACAAACATACCAGTTAATTAACACTCTGATCATTTGATCTTTATATGAATTTTATAAAGGCCTATCACCTATAGCCTACATCACTTTGTAAACAGAACTTCACACAACAAATTCTAAATTTTAAAAGCATCTCATAACTGTAAACAGATCAAATTCAACAACCAGGCTAATTGTAAAAAAGGTTTTACAAACATTACATCATGTCCACCAGTGTTGGGCAGTAACGCGTTACTGAAATTTGATTCTTTTTTAGTAACGTAGTAAATTAACGCGTTATAATTCTAAAATTGATAATTAGATTACTGTTGTAATGTCAAGTAACTTTACGTTAACGCTGCGTTACCAATAAAATCAAGTGCTTTAACATCCATATTTAAAAAACAGAAATAATAATGCACAGTAACCTGTCTGCGGTAGGCAGATGTCTGTCTGACAGTTGCACGAGTGACGTCAGCTACGGGAGACCTACCGGCTCAAAACAAACCAAAGTGAGCATGGAGAGTGAGAAGTACGTGGTCAGTAGCTGGAAATATAACCATTGCCTTAAATTAATCTCTGTTAAAGGCAAGGACATTTTTGTGAGTTATCGTAGGTTTGTAACACTTAATAATAAAGCATGTTTAAGCTGACTTTAGAGTGTGTTTGAGCTGACTTGAGAGTTTCTTTAGAGGGTGGGGAAATAACTAATGTAACTAATTACATTAGTAATTTGATTACTTTTAAAAAGGGAGTACTCAGTAATCAGTTGTGTAATTACATTTTTAAAGTAACTTGCCCGACACTGATGTCCACACAAGCAAGTTTGCCGTAAAGAGATGTTATGGCTAGATATTTTTGTTTAAAAGTTGTGGACCTGCCTATTACCTGCTAGGTCAAAAGCACTGAAAACTACATGTAGTCTAAAGAATAAAAATATTTTAGCTTGCAGGTATATTTCTGAAAGTTTGTTCAGAATTAAAGATAAACAATATTTCAGTGTGAATGCTTATTAATACATTGTGACATTGTGGCACCGTGGTTTGTCTCTTCTATGTACACTGCTCAAAAAAAAATGAAAGGAACACTTTAATCAAAGTATAGCATCAAATAAATTGAACTACTGGGATATAGCAGAGAGGGTTGTTAATCAGGTTCAGCTGATTTCATTAACACCTGGTGCACTGGAGGGGCAACAATGAGACAACCACCATTAGTTTTGCACAGTTAGTCTAACTCCTCCAAAATGACACATTACTGTGTGCCATTGCCAGAAGGAAGGAGATTCCAGGAGAGAGTCATTTACTCTAGGAGAGCTGGACAGGGCCATAGAAGGTCCTTAACCCATCCGCAGGACCGGTATCTGCTTCTTTGTGCGAGCAGGAACAGGATGAGCACTGCCAGAGACCTACAAAAAGACCTCCAGCAGGCTACTGGTGTGATTGTCTCTGACCAAACAATCAGAAACAGACTTCATTAGCATGGTCTGAGGGACTGGCATCATCTAGTGGGCCCTGTGCTCACTGCTCAGCACCATAGAGCTTGACCGGCAATTGCCATAGAACACTCTGCCACTGGCGCCCTGTGCTTTTCACAGATGAGAGCAGCTTCTTCCTGAGCACATATGACAGGTGTGAAATGGCCAGGTGAAGCTCTGGAGAATCTTATGCTGCCTGTAACATCATTTAGCATGACTGGTTTGGTGGCGGGTCAGTGATGGTCTGGGGAGGCAAATCCATAAACATACCATAACAGAACCTCTACAAGCTAGACAACGGCACCCTGACTGCCCTCAGGGTAGTTACCGTACTTGTTACCATAATCAAAAATAATGTAAGGGGGACATCAAGCAGACTGCATCGGTGCAAAACTGTATTAAAGTGCATCCACAATACAAAAATGCTCAACACCTTACAACTATTTTGGGAGATGTAGAGAGAGGTAGGGAATGAGAGAGAGAAAAAGATTTTGACTGCATAACTTAAAGTATGTCTCTTAAAGTAGCGTCATTCCAAATGAAAAGAAAGGTGGTCCCTTAAAATCATGTGAATAATGTGAAATTCTTACTCTAACCCATGGGTCACCAACTTTTTTGAGAGCCACTTCACAGGTACCAAGACGTATGAAGGGCTACCAGTTTGATACACTAGAACAGTTTACCTAAACATGTTTTAAATCCTTTTCTTTAGATATTGTCTTTTTAAAATCGACATAAATGCAAATATGATTAAAGAAGAATAGCAACAGGATCAAATTAAATGGTAGACACTGATCACTGGTGAGTTATGCTATTTTATGCTATAGTTATGCTACTCAAGGTCCTTGGGGGCACCATGTTGGTGACCCTTGCTCTAACCCATTCATCAGCCACCAACGGGGGCGCCCAGCGATCAGTGTGTGGGCATGGTACCTTGCCCAACCTTCTGATCGCAGAGCCAACTCCCTAAACACTAGGCCACCTGCTGCCCCTAAAAACGATCTTACGTCCCCAGGGGGCACTGTTAACCTTTCAGTTAACAGTGATGCCCCTAATTAGCTTATATTACATACACTATATAGACAAAAGTACTGGAACGCACTTCTTAGCTATTGAATTTACGTAATTTATCATTGGCCTACCCATACCCACAGGTGTAAAAAATCAAGCATACCAAGACATTTTGGACAACACCATGCCGAAGACCCTCTTCTATTCCAGCATGACTGTGCCCCAGTGAACAAAGCAAGCCCCATAAAGACAAGAGGATGAATTTGGTGTGGAAGAACTTGACTGGCCTGCACAGACTCCTCCTGACCTCAACCACATCCAACACCTTTGGCATGAACTAGAACGGAGGTTGCGAGCCAGGACTTCTCATACATCATCAGCAGTGTTGTGCAAGTTACTTCCAAACTGTAATACATTACAGATTACTTGTTACAGTCATTTAAAAGTAA
>JBBJLR010000153.1:12030097-12040679 GCA_037577145.1 Brachypetersius gabonensis
GAGTGTGACTGCGTGTGTACGCACAGAGCTTCTGGCGCCAAGTGTGTTGAAGCGCATGAGCGAAAGGAAAAGTCTTCAAAACTAGCACACTTCTGTCACCTAGCGCTCCGGCGCGAACAGTACAAGCGGAACAAACAAAAACACACACACACACACACACACGACGTAGACAATAGTATTGGGACGCCCGACCAACGGGGATTTTAATGGCACTGTATTCAAACACATAGGTTTTAATACGCTGGTCTCCCCTTGTGCAGCTATGGCAACTTCCACTAATCTCAGAAGACCTTCCAAAAGATTTTGGAGTGTTTATGTTGTAATTCGTGCCGCACAGTATTTATGAGGTCAGTCACTAATCTTGGACGAGGAGGCCTGGCTCCGTTACATTTCATCCCAAAGGTGTTGGATGGGGTTGCCATGTCTTTATGGAGCTTGCTTTGTGCCACGGGTGGTGCTCGACTTATAGTTCTCCTGGGCACATGCCACCCACCCTTCATTCCCCATATCATTTTTTAACTTGCTGCATTTTAACTAAGCTGTAACATGTGCTATAGCCTACCATTTTTATTGCCGCTGCCAAAGTCCTGCTGAATCAACATGTAAGGGTAAAACTACAGATGTATTAAATCACGTATGACGATATATGAACATTCTCAACATGTATTATGCAAGAAATGACATACCTTTTTGCCCCTGTTTGTGGCGAAAGCTATGTTGCGACCCTTTGGAAAACACATTTTGTGGATGTTATCAATGTAATTTAACCCCAAATGAATTGCTGAAAGCAACGCGAGATTTCACTGAGGCACCGCAACTAGTGCACAAAGCAGGAGCGTCATTCTGGAACAAAAAGATTATATTCGCCAAACTGTGTCCACGAAGTTGGAAGCATGGCGTTGTCCAAAACGTCTTTGCACGCTTAGGCATTAATATTGCCCTTTCACAACCTCTGAAAATCAATACTTTTGTCAGTATATATGTATCATCACCATAATAACCATAATAAAACGGGTTATGTATCAAAGGTGTGTTTGTGTTTATGTGTGTTTGTTGCTCATACCAGAATATATAAAGTCTCAATGAAAATAGGCAAATGTAATAGATTTAATATGAATTTTAATCAGTTATAAGGTTGTAAGGCATAGAATGAGTTTAGTTGAATTAGCTGAATGGTTTCTTCTCCGATTTCATTTATTTGTGTCTGACCTGAAACGTGATTGCTGAAACCATCCCTCCACACTGATCCAAGATCAGTCAAAAACAAGAACGGCTGGTAAGAAAAGGTGCTTCAACTACTCGGACACAGCACTTGAATTCGATGTTTCTCCAGCAGAAGGATCTCTGTGCCTTTCCTTCAGCGGCCTCTAAGGGGCAGCTTCTCCCCACGGGCTGAAGGACAGTTTAGAAAATAAGAGTCGAGAAAATTCACTGTGTAGACAAAAGTATTGGGACACACCTGTTTTTCAGGGTTTCTAGTAGACCCCTTACTACTAGAGAAAAGAATCTTAATGCTTCTACATACCAAGACCTTTTGGACAATGCCCTGCTTCCAACTCTGTGGACACCGTTAGCAGAAAACCATTTTCTATTCCAGCAACCCTTTTCTGTCCCAGCGCACAAAGCAAGCTCCATAAAGACACGGGTGAATGTGTTCGGTGTGTAAGAACTTGACCCCATCCAACACCTTTGGGATGGACTGGAACAGAGATTGCGAGCCACGTCTCAGTGCCTGAACTCCAAAATCTTGAGGGAAGCCTTTCAAGAAGAGTAGAAGCTGTTAAAGCTGCAAAAGGGGACCAGGTCCATATTAAAGTCTATGTAGTTGAATGCAATGTCATTAAAGTCCCTATTGGTGTAATGATTAGGCGTCCCAATACTTTTGTCCATATAGTGTAATTCAATTGTAGCAGCCCAGCCTCTCACGAGACCCTCAAACCAAGACATTAACATGCACCGACTGTAGCTTTAAAAAGGTGCTAAAACCACATTATTCTCGTCTACTTTATTTTAAATACATTGCTCGTCTGTTGAGTTTCTATGTATTCCATTCCTTCCATTATTTTATTTTTTTTCTATTATATTCCTGCCAAATGACATTTTGTGTATGATAATGTAGTTTATAAATGAAGTTTATATTGTGTAGTTTAGTTGTTGTCTGTAGCCTGGGTCCTGTGGGCCATAGCTCGTTTTATCTGTTCCAAGTTAGAGCTCTTATTGCTCCACTCCTGGCAGACATATCTGTGGTTTTATTCAGGAACAAAGAAATAAGGAAGTGTGTTTTTTTTGTCTACCTAGCTCATGAAATTGGATATTCACTTTTCTGATAGTCGACATCCAAGGGCACCACATTTCTGCCTTCTTTTGTGTGACCTCCAGTAACTGTGTGCGACTATAATGAAGTGTGAACAGTGAGGTAAATACAGCACAGCTGAGAGCTGCACCAGTCAGAAACAGGCAGTCCCAGTCTGGACAAATGTAATCTTCGCTAGTACTCACCTTTTCAGGGTGGTTTCAATGTGAATTTCACACATGATTCACACATTTGAAAGCCAACTTGACTTTTACTACCAATGTAGATCATGTTACATTCTTAATATCAATGAGGCATCTGCATTCATCCCAATTGGTTGCAAGAGCCTGTACAGTCATGTTACATTTGACAGAAAATAGTGAAAAAAGTGCATGAAAACAAAATATATATAATATGAAACCAAGAAATTACAGAGTCTGTAAAAGTACAGAGTAGGCAACTTTGTACATATCGGTTAAACTGCTTAATTGAATCCCTTACACAAACGTAGTCATTTTCAAAACAATTTTTGTAATATATATATTTTTTACATGATTTAAAAATACCAGCTTTTGTTTAAACTATGCCATGATGAACTGACCAACAGAAACGATTTAAAATGAAGAGTTGCTCAATTTGCACTGCATTTTTTCCTGCTCCTCTAAAAATGGCTTTTTTTGGAGTAAGAATATTTTGTTCCATCTGCAACAACATACATGCAAATGTTTATTTAAAACTTGTTTCCCATACAGTGATCTAATCTAGTCTATAGAACAAAATGCAACATAAACAATTTTTGCCTAGACTCATCTAAATCTGAAAAACTGTCCCTATAGGGTTAAACTTGTCCTGTGTTCGATGAGGTTTGAGGTCTGGGCCTCTGTGGCACTCCTCATGAGAAAGAGAAATACACATGACAAAACTGGTACAAGAAACGTAAGTACAGTTTATTTTTTGTCACTGTTTACATCAGTCTTTGCGTTTGGAATTTAAAGGATAAAGGGTTAATTTAACTAACGTATCACTCTTTGTAAACAGAGGACCGTGGTACTAGAATAGCACAAGAGAAAAAACTATAAAACCCTACATCAATACTTCAAGTACCCAAAAATGCCACCTGAAAGTACTGCTCAGTACTGGGACAAAAGGTATTTACATGTAATAGCGATATATATACACATTTATACAGAGGCATCTGAACGAGCTGAAAGCACAGTGTTTGGAGTCTCCACCCAGCCATTCACACATTCATGACAGGTGTGAGCTGAAGCAGGGAGCTCTGAGGATGAATGCCGTTGCTTTTAGAGTGGAGCTTTTCAAGGTTCTGTAGGAAACCACGTCCCTTTAACCCTTTCAGTATCAACGAGTTACTCGAGGTTAGACTCATGCGCGTTCTGCAAATGAACAAAGACAGAACTTAGTACGAAAAACATTTCCCTCAAACATGCCATCAGGCGCTACATATCATTTACATTTTAGTACAACCAAGTAATTATATTATGTTTCTATTCATATACAGTTACTTTTGTATTTTTTATTACATAAAGACATTATAAAACAAAACAGCAAACATTAAGAAAAGCTTCATTCAGTTACCAAACTGACAACCATTTCGAGTCACTGACCTTGGCGAGTCAATCCCGCTGTCTGCAGTGTTGTTTTGATTTTCTGCTGTTTCCACTGCACAGGCTCTAGAAGAGTCACCATGACTGATGCTTGCACGCTGAAGTTCATCAACGTCCTCTGGTGCTTCAAACTGGCCCTGATTGTAGTCTTTCACCTGTGGGTGACGTGTCCAAAGGCTGGACTGGGTATCTATTTTATCTGTAGACTTAAGCACTGTTTCAGTGTCTGAGTCCCTTTCGCTCGTCTGACAGTAGTCAAAGATGCTGCTGTCCAGGGCCTCGTTTGGTTCAGAGTGTCCTGGACTGGGCTCGTGAAGTTGGCTGGGGATGGTGTCTGTTAGCAGGTGAGACAGAACAGGCTGCTGCTCGACTGCCGTCCACCTGTATTCATGCTGCCTCTGACTGGCTCGTAAGGGCTCTTGATGAAGAGGTGAAGCGTGATCCATGAAAGTGCTGTCCCAGTCCCCATCCAAACAGACCGGCTCACGGCACCGAGCTGTACCTGGGTGAATTACCTCACTAACACACTCCTCATTCAGGCAGAGCGAGCTGCAGCCATCATCATCATGCTCCTCTACTTTCTGGTAAATGCGGCGCTCATCATCAGTGTACACTTCCCTGTCTGCATGACTGGTAGCTCTGTGCATGCTTTCAGTGTCAACCATCATTAGGCTGCTTGTTTGTTGGTGTGATGACAGGAGATCAGGACAGTGTTCAGATTCTTCCTTACTGTTAAGTAGATGGAGGGACAGTCTACGTTGAAGTGTAGGCTTGGGCCAGGACAGGGGTAATTCTGTTGCTTTGTATGGGTGTGAAGTAAGGTCCAAAATGTGTTTTTGATCAGAAACACTTGTCAAATCCCCCTCTTGAAAAACCTCATGCTTAATCTCTTTTCCACTTCCAACTCTGAGCTGTCTGCCTCTGACTTTGCTGTCCCTCAGCTTGATTTTGTCCTCTATCCTCAGTGTGCTGCTCTCAGGGTAGACAGAACTGTATCCTCCAGGAAGCTCCTTGATGGCTTTAGAATCCATGACGGAGTCTAGATTCAGCCCTCTCTCGTGAAGCCGTTCACAGGATCTGTCAGTCAGAATCTGGGCTTTCTCCGCTTCCTCAGTGACCGTTTTGGCACGATGGGGGTCCCAGGATTTGGACCTGTGACCTGCACGCTCCCGTCGACTGGACGTCTTGGTCTCTCTCCTCCTTTGTTCTTTGTGACTGGTGGTTGATACTACATCCCGTACTGGTAGCGACTGAAATGGATTCTCTATGCGTTTCTTGTAGACACATTTTGTCTCCACAGCAGTACAATCTTCAAGATTTTCAGTTTCATCTAGAACTAATTCAGGCCTGAGGCAAGATGGAATGTGATCATCTCCCTGTAAATCGTCGTCGCATGGAACATCTTTACTCTTTGTCCTCTGTTTTTCTTTGGCAGATGGGCCTCTTCTCTTGCTTCTAGTGGCTTTAGTGATGGGCCTCTTTCCTCCAGCTCTGGAGGAATGGTGTTTCTGCTTAGAGAGCAGGATCTCTGTGGACATGCCTTTGTCACTTGTAAGGGTTTTTGTCATTCTCTCTGCTTTCTCTTCTAATTTTTTCATCAGGACTGTATGGCGAACCAAATTGTCCACAGTAAGTTCAGGGTTGATCCGTTTAATGATGGCATGTTCCAAATCTCTGGGAAGGTTATTGAGATCGTCCTCATCCCTGACTGGCCACTCCTCAGGAGGGAACTGTCCAGAAAAGGTTGCATATTCCTTCTTCAGCTTGTTTTCCTTTTTTCCTGTGTTACGACGGAATAAGTTGAGGCCGAACTTTCGTCCAGATTTCTCCTTGTCCTTACGGCTAGCAGTTGTAGACTTGCTGAGCTCGCTGGCTTGGTAATCGGCTGCAGTAGAAGTGGACTGATGCTGGACAGTGGGCTTATGTTCTCTGTTCCACTTAAGGCTTTTTCCGGTGCATTCACTTATACTGATAGACTGGTCCTGGACAGATGGAGGAGCTGTTGTCTGGGGTGTGAAGCAACTACAGGACTTGCAGTGAGCCATGACAGGTATTTCAACAGAGGCATCCATGCAGCTTTCGTTGCTCACCAGGTAGGTAATAGGAGGAGGAGAGGGATGATCACTGTCACTTGTCCACCGATTCTTCTCCTTCCCCATGCAATTGGTGATGAAGTATGTCTGAGGAGTAACAATAAAGTAGCCCTCTCCAGTGTGATAAATTTTTCTCTCTTTAATGAGTGCTCCCAGAGCATTGTACAGGATGTCTTGAGTGGGAATGGTCATTCCTAAAACATTGAACAGAAAAAAAACTTATATGAACAATGTGCCCACCCGGACAACACTAAAGAAGATGCTAAAAGCATGAAATTGTTATTAAAATGTTGAATAAAACTAATATATGTTAAAACATGTTCTCTTATAATACCTGGGTGGGCCTTCATCATGTGTTTAATCAGAGCGTCCTGGTTGACAATTATATGAGCAGCATTCATGTCAGATATGACTGAGCAGAGAACCTCAGACAGAGGGATGAACTGTGATTGGGAAATAGGTGACATCTGCACTGGGGACAAGTCACCTGAGGAAAAAAAACACAAATCTTAATCTTCATGCTCAAACGTCTTGCTCGTTTCACGGCAAACATGTTTGCTCTCAGTCTGCTTTTGTCATTTTACATACAGTCTTCAAACACAGGATGACATAAAACCACATAAAATGCTGTTTGAACTTTAGAGCTAGAACATAAAAACCCTAAAACACCAAAGAATGCTTAATTGAGTTGGGATTTGTTACACTAGGCATAAAGCTTAATTACAGGGAAATATTTCAAAATATCAGTCAGTAACATTTCTATGAACATGAAAGAGTTTTTCAAAAGGAATGAGAATTGAAATAAAAAAAGAATGAAATACAGTAAGTTACAAAGTCAAAAACATTATAAAAGGCAACAAAACCTGCAATTTAGAACAGTAGTGTAATAATAATTTGTACTGTTTTCAAAGATAAGTACGTGGGTCCATGTAAGCAGGAGAGCACAAAAATGTTTTCTGCAGTAAGATCCATACCCAGACTTTAGAAGACTGTTTTAAACTATTAGTCAAAATCATTTGATATTCAAAATGAAAGTTTCTATTACTTTGTTGTGTGCTGTTTGAAACCTATAATTTTTGTTAAACCAAAGAGAAAAGTGGTCTTAATCTACAACTACATCTGGTTTTCTTGAGTATTAATCATTAACTGTAGATCCATGTGTTTAAATTCATTGCTTTGGTTACAGGCTCCTGACTAATTAAAAAAAGTTAAGACCACTCTACATTACTCACTCAGCACAAGTTCATATGTAACTATTATCTGTAAGAGCTATTTGTGGTGATCGTAATTTTTCCAGATGGGATTGTCCAGAGATACCAACATTCACACCTGGTCAGATAATGAGGAGAAACTGAACAGCCCACCATATAATAACCCACAGAAAGGCACTAAAGAAAACACTTTTTAACCAAACCAGCCATCACACACTTGGAGCACTTAAGTCAGGGGTAAAGACAACAAAACTTTAATCAGGCAGCTGCTGTTACTTGGCTTAGAAGCTAAATGAGGCCACCCCACCCCACCCCCACCCCCCACCTACAGAAAACAACACTTGAGGGAGCCCACTAGATTTACTTATTATATTTATTTATATATGTATATTTATCATTTTTTCTTTATTATTATAGATATATTGAGGAGTATATTATATATGGATACTTTAACTTAATATGACAGAAAGGCACATTTTTCCTCAAACTTTTATTGACTCTCTTCATTCACCATTTTGAATCACTCTTCCAAAATAAGCATGAACTGACTGCACAGTTCCAGCATCTCCTTTGGTAGGAAGGCAATGGAGAGTAGCTACTTTAACAGGCTCTGTTAACAAGTCTTTTGTTGTATTAGATTGCTTAGAGATAATGGCTCTCTGATCCTTCTTTTCTCTCTCTTTCCCAGAGGCAAATCCTGTCTGGACTCTGTCTCAAGAGTGGACCTTGAGATGGGAAAGAGACGAAAGATTAATGTACACACTCCACATAAAACTCTCCCAACTCAGAACCTTATGTATATGTGTCCTAACATCATTGGAGAAAATATGGGAACACATATAATGCCTCCACAGAAGTAAAGATGTTTCAAATAAGACATAAAATGTAACATAATATCTAGACACATTTTTCATGGTGAAACTGAAAATATGTTTAAAATGTAACTAGCATTTAGTTTGCATGTTTTGTGGCAGGTGGAGGGAAAACAGGTGGGAAAAACGAACAATGACTTAGAATTAAAGTTCTAATTGAACCAGTGGCAGGGCGTGACTGCCCCCGTGGGGTAAATGTAACTTCCCCTCTCTCCGGGGGGACAAGAGTCTGTGTTCATTGTAACATGAGGCGGCTCTCCGGACATTAAGACCTTTGTCACATACGACATGAATGCCCTGCCAGGTTCCATGGAAACTCAGCAGCATGCCGCAAAAGCAAAGATGGGGTGGCAGGAGACTGGGGCAAAAGTCACTGGCGACTTCCATTTAGGGCTGACATTCTTTGTTAAATAAAGGGTCCTTTTTGTACTGGGTCACAAATCCTCAATGCCACACAGCCTTGCATGCTGATGTGGTGGTATTACACTATACTTAGACGCATTTTCAGATGATGAATAACTGGATTGCTACAGATGATTAAAGGACTGTAGCTGACTATCTGTAACTTTACTTGCTTTAATCCTATTACTAAGCTGATGCAAATACTTTTGTAGTAATAAAGGCAGTTTTATAAGGAGAAATGTGGCTTATTTTTTATTTACAGTAACTGGGTTTATTTTTGATATCATGCGGCCCAAACCATGCCTTGTCTGCCTTGTAATTTTGCTGTTTGGCTTACTGAGAATAGCCCAGAATAATTAAGTATGAATTATTCCAAAGGAAATGGGTGCATGCTTGGCCATTCAGCAACTAAGGCTAGTTGAAAGCATACATTCGGTTTAAATTGTTTAATTATTGTTTAAGTCACTGTCATACAATTTTGGGATGAAAAAAAACACAATATTGCAGATGGGGAGCACTCGTCTACTCAGTTTAAACTAGAGGAAATGCAGTCGTGTGTGGGAGTCAGGGTTCACACAAGAAAACCGCAGAGGTAATTAACCTGCAAAGGTGCTGTTGATTCAACACACAGACTCACACACAGACGCACTTACACACATTTACACACGGTGGTTAGACTCCCCTGTGATGCAAGTCCTTGTGCTAATAAAGTTGGGATTTAATGTGGTGTGGTTCTTTCCTCATCACGGTCACAAACTCCCATTAGTCCTCCTGCGGCCGCGGGGAGGTCAGGTGAGGAACAAAAGCGAACGCTGGGGCGTTCATGGTGTTTCTAAGGCTGTGATTTCTCCCTGAGGGGGAGGAGGTGAAGAAAGTCTAACCTAAGCAAGATGCCCTTAAGTCACATGTTGTCCGACCATCTACAGGCTACTGCACAGGTTTGGAGTGTCCATGGTTAGAGAGACACAACTGAACATGTCCTGACTTGAAACAATTTCCTGAAGCACATAAACACTGATAGGAGACCTTGACACAAAGAGAACGAGGACAGGATTTGTAACGTATGGTTTGTCAAATAGTTTTTATATGATGTCTGTTCTAAACACCCACCCGCACACAGTGTTTTTTTTTTTGTTGCTCCTGAAACAAAGAAGAAAAAAAAAGAACAGTTAAGAATAAGCCATAGACTTGCATCTATGCCAAACAAGTGGTCAAATATCACTGTAATATGTTCTTAAGGTGGGCAAGTCCTCTTTCTCGGGCGCTCTGGACTCTTATCTAACTGAAATCTTAATCCACATAATCCTTCATCCACTGGCACTCCCAGCATAACACCCACATCCTCTACCACTAACAGCAAGATTTTATCACACTGCTTTAATCTCCTGTCTTATTTCTAACTCACTTAGTAGCTGCTTGGCTTAGTCACAGCCTGAGTCCAGCTGTCATGAGCTCTGTAATGACACCTGGACACCTGGTACAGTTTCACTGTGGAACAGTAGGAGTCTGATCATCGGCACCACACATGAAGAAAGCAAACGATAAATCCTGCCTTGTCAGGTCTGCAATTAACTATTTGGTTTGTTGAAAGATGGCACGGAAACACACTGCCAGATCCCCAGCTATCAGCCTCAGAACTTAAAAAAGCTGACAAAACTGGTTTACTAAATGTTTGAATGTTTACATTATGTTTTATATTCTGTTTTAAGAAGCATAGTGAATTTTTTTAAGGTAGTCCAGGCACTAATTTTAAAACCCATTTTTATTTACACTGAACAAGCACAACATTTAAACCCACTCAGTACAAGCAGTGTATGTGACGTAATGTCAGCTCATTACTCCATTATCACAATTTATTCATTCTGTTTCAAATTGAATGATTTATCTTTCAAACAATTTATTTCATTTTCTTTAAGGGTAAAGCATTAAAAATGTAATTAAAGTGTTCTGGGAGCATATTTAGGGTTTACACTATAAAAATAGTGTAAACCCTAAATATAATGTATAGCAAAAAAACAACACACACACACACACACACACACACACACACACACACACACACACACACACACACACACACACACAC
>JBBJLR010000153.1:12044238-12084751 GCA_037577145.1 Brachypetersius gabonensis
CACACACACACACACACACACACACACACACACACACACACACACACACACACACACACACACACACAGAGGACACATTTTCTGTCACAGCCTATTTGCTGATCAGTTTTGGTCTTATTGTGTACTGTGGGTTAACTAATGCTCTTTGTAATGTCACTAGTAGGTGCCAGGTTCCAGCAACAGCATTTAGCAGCTTTTACGAGACAGTGCTGTTTTGGCTGCCATGGTGTTGGGAAAGGGGAGTAAAAAAGGAGCTATAAACAGACTGAAAGAGCCCCTCAGCACAGCCCATTCACCCAGGAACATGTTTACTAATAGATGCACCACTGAAACAGAAACATCAAACCAGATTTAGCTTTGCATAGCTTGCGTACGAAGTTATAAACCAATTTCACCTGTCTGGGGTAATTCGGTTTGCTGTATTAAAAGGGTATGAGGCCATTTCTGAGGAGGAGAAGTGTGAAAACTGAACTATGTGGCAGACTGAACTATGACGCTTTGTGTAGTTCACTAGACATCATTAGTTTTGACAGTGATAGGTGTTTAACAATGTAGATACTGACAGAGATTTTCATCTTCCTACTACAGTCACATTTTGCCTGAGCAAACAGGGCTGGCAGCTCTGCAATAGCTGAACTTACTTCAGAAAAAGGTGGGCAACTGGAACTTGTTATGTGGACCTTTGTACTGATTAACAAACAAAACTACGGCACACTGATAGGACCTATGACACAAATCCCTTTCTACAATTATCTCTACATTTTGTGCAGTAAAATGGAAAACAACCGTTCTCTAAGTGCTTTTTGACTGATTAACTATTCTAATGATTTTCAACACTCGAATCAGTCTACCTCCTTCCAAAACACAGGGAATAAATACTTTAATGTTTACAATATAGGACTTCTGTATGAAGAAAAGTAAAAGGAAAAGACCAATATTTAGTCTGCTCGCTTATCACCATCTTCCCATCTTCCCATGAGGAAATGGCAAAACCAGCAAAGTTATTCAAGTGTTTTGTTTCTCAGCTGCAGCGGCTTCACACAATGGGACATAATGAACAGGAGGTGTAAACGGAATTTTAAATATAAGTGGAAGAAATCCACAAAACTGCCATCAACAAGCCAGCTCCAGTCTGTGGTTCAAAGCAGCTAACCTTCGCTACGGGACATCTGGCATAATGTTACACAAAAGGCCATGGACATTTGTAAGCTTGGGCTGAACATTTGACAAATGATGCTGCTGAGGAAATGTAAAGCTCTGGAATTGGAAAGAACAACCCACTGGAAAGTTATCAAACTACTCAAAAATAAACCGACATCCTTATAAAAAAATAAACTGCGTAGATAAGATCTTTAAGCATATTAAAGATAGGAATGTATTCTTTATTCCTTTATCAATTCTCCCCTTTTATGTGCCAGCAAGTTTAAAAGCAACAAAAAGGTTAAACACAAAAGGCTTTCTTTAGTTCTTTCATAATAAAACATTCCCACAATCAATTTCACCATTTTTTCTGCATTTTTACCCACACTGATGGTCCCTATCCTCTATAATTGCTTGTTTGACAGTGAGGGGCCAGAGAAAAGCTGGGGTTTCATTTCACAAGATTTCCTCCCTGAGATGTTTAGACATTCCAGGTGTTTCAGACTGGTCTCACCTCCAGAAGCTGGAGTAGCCCGCATTTACTGCACTCTACTACACACGCCACTAATCAAGACCCATGACAGTAATTCACACCAGATGAGAGTCATTTCCTCTAAGTAAGACTGAACTACACCAGATTAAGGGTTTGTTATCCTTACACTGGGGAGCCTTTGCCTTGCAACAGTTTAATCATGGTCTAAATCCCAAGCAGCTTTAAAGTTAAAAGCACAGTATATCTTGATTTCAGTCATACCAAAGCATGGAACTAGACCTATACTACAAACATCAAAATAAGTATACCCTTTTAAGAGGTCAAACTGCATCGCCACCGCAGTGTACATTTACATCAGGCCTTGATGAAGCCACATGAGTTGTGGCATGAAAATGGAAGTGAGCTGGATTTCACTAAAGGTGGACAGAGTTTTAAACCAGCAGGGGAGCGAGCTAATCTCTTCATTTGTTTTTTTCAGCACAGGTCTTAGGTTGCTTGTGGACCATAAATGTGTCAACTCAGATGACTTTAAAAGTGGCCTTCCTGGCTAATGGGAAAAGGATGCAGCAAACGATGTCCAGTATGCTTTCAGATCGAGGTCACGTTCTAGAACTGAGGGCAAGGTCACCTTTCATATCAGACCTCATAAAAAGAGCCAGACTCTGTTTCATCCTCTGAGGAAAACAACATTCATAGCATCTCACACAAACGCCCTACTCTCAGTGTCACCAACATCTTTGGCAAAGGAGGATGTTTAGAAATGCTACTCGGTCATTCGTACTGACATTCATACACTTTTGTGTTCAAAACATCCGGTCTGAATTCACGCGGAGAGGTGCAATTTTGAAGGAAAAAAAGCCTAAGTGGGGGGTAACACAGGCAGAGGCTCAGAAAGCAAAGCAGGACTGCACTGACTATCACAACTCTTGTCTCGGATTCATCCATCTGCTGGCTGTCAAGGTTGTTTAACTACACTGATGGATAAATGATACGAGGTTTCACTAGAGAAAGAGGGTGAAGTCAAGAAGGCACCACACACAGCTGCTTGTGGTAGACCTTGGTTTGGTGTTTGGTTACTGCAAGAAAACATTCCAGTGGTAGCCTTCTTAGAAACCAGATCCAACATACTCAGTCTGTCAACACTGCATATCCACAGAACCCTTGTTCCTTAGACATTTCTCCAACGCTCACGTTGTTTCATGACTTGTTTTAAATGATCTAGACAAATGCAGATATTTTCATCCTGTGCTTCAGAATGCACTGTTTTCAGTATTCAGAGTTCAGTCAACATGTTAAGGGCATAAATGTATTCATAGTGGTTCTCATCTTGTAATTTCAGGAAGGAAAGCGAGTTCTGCTTTAATGAGTGTAAGAAGGCTTGTGTTCTTTTACAAGCGCATGTTGGCTGAACTGGGCCTCGACTGTGTATGGGGCACACCTGGAACCACTGTGTTTATCTGCTGAGGTCTGCACTGAGCTCTGTTAGAACAGGACAGGGGGCAGTGACCTTTGGTGCCCAGTTAACTGAGAGGGCAACCTTCAATGCCTAAGCACCACAGGATTCTCCCTCTGGATACTGAAGTCCAGCATGAAGCTGGGTCATGGCTAATATGCTGCGATCCAGAAGACGTGGCCCACAGTGATGAACGCTGTTCAGTCCTGTGAGAATACTTTACAAAACAGTCATGTGGGTCCAAGCAGGCCAACACCAGAGTCAGAGGTAAATTTCTCAATACAGAGCTTACTACAACACAATCTTTCCTGTTGTTTGCACCCAAAAAAATGGAATACCGACTTCAACAAAATTATACCCAACTTTCTTTATTGTAAACTATTGCTAAACAATGTACATTATATTATTCATTATATTAAACTGGATTAATAAAATGTTGTGGCTTGATAATGTACTTTTACACTTCATTTACATTCAGGATTTATGATGCACTTCCAGTATTTTTCAATAGTTTCAATGTCAATCACAAAAATGTAACACATTTGCAAAGGATGTTGTCTCTTTATAAAACAAGACCGTGCCCAACAATAACTTTTAATAAAGTTCATAATAATAAAATGGCTCCCCTTGGTTTTACAAAAATGTGTGGTTGTTCAAAGTTTAGAATGTTGGCAGAATTTGTGCTTGCTTTAGGGAGCTACAAATGAGAAATAGCATACTGAATTACACCATGGTTTTGCTATTTGTTGTGTTTTGTTAACTAAGACTTCTAAGGGTTAAACTGCAGGCTTATTACTCAGTTATTAACCTTCAGTTCAAAGTCCCTTGAACAACAATGGCTTAACAGCGCTTGATGGTACTGGACACCTCATTACAGCTCAGTACACCTTTGCATAAATGTGTTACCCTTTAGATCCCTGTGGCGGTTCTGAGCTCGATCTGGAGTCACTCAATAATGCAGAGGCCCCAGTCAGCCATTGTGAGTAGAGCTTCAAATTTCACTCGCCAAGCACACAGTACAGGGATGGCCTTGCCCAGACTGTATTCCACTCCAGAGTATTAAAGCATGTCAAAACACATCACTGTGATGTACAGCGTGTGATTATACTTATACCTCAAAAACGTATTTTGGAATTCCACCAGTTTTATACCCCAAATGTGGGCCAGATCTCCTCTGAATTATTTACAGTGAATTTCCTTCAGTTCAATGCCACTACTCTAGGAAAAAGAGAAAAAGCATTTGGGCACTCTGTTGGATTTTTAATAGAGCGCCACTGTTCTAGGCAACTCCACATATTTAAGAAATACACAGGCCATTCACACAACAAACTTGATTTAATCAAGATCTCATGAGTACTGAATCGCACAGTTCCTGTTTCAACGGTAAACTCAGATTCAGGCCGTTTCTGTTCTCCAGCAGCTGTAATGTAAAGACTGAGTCAGTAAATTCAAAGATTTATTAAGACAGGTATTAGAAACCACACCCTAGAAACAACTTGAACTTAAAGATCAAAATCAGTGGTTTGATGTGAAATTGTAAATTCTATACAAAATTATACGCAATTCTATATTTATTAAAATGTTACTAAAACAACCTCACAGAACATTATGACATGAAATGGTTACAAATACGCTGCATTACACCTGAGGCTGAGACATGGCTTTATAACAGTTTTAAGATTACATGAAAGCATTTTTAAAAACACAATCATGGCAGCTTTTAACGTATTGTTCAGCATTACATATCAAAACCTGAGAAGGCACATGTATATTTAATAGTTCAATTGTAAATCTGAATGACTATACTTTGCATTATTCTACACTGTGTAGACATTGTGAACATCAGTTCCTGTCACCAAATCTGTAAACCAAGTTTCCTCTACAATGTATGATTTCACATCAAACCATTCTGAATGGCTTTGTTTACATCTGATCCTTTTAATTGTGCTGTCGTTTTTTAAAAATCTGTGGAATGTTCCTTAAAAAAGGTCAGTTTGAGGATCATTGGTGACAGGCTTTCTCCACTGAAAAAATAATAGGGTCTCATCATTCTCACCCTGCCAGGTCGACCAGCAGAGGCCCCAGAGTACAATCCATCTTTTCACTTAATGTACACTGATAATCAGCAGCATGCAAAGAGGGGAGGTGGACTAATTCATCATCACATCTGCGGATGAACAACCACAGGCCAGCACTAAGTAGTTCCTGCTGACTAAACATAGGCCTGGAACAAGCTGGACTTCACAGAATCTTTATGATGACAGGTTTCCGTCGCAAGAGGTGAAAAAGATAAAATAGTTTACATCATTTTCACAAAATAAATTAAAGGTTATTACACGAACACAACTTTATCTTACTTTTATCTGTAACTTAACTCATGTGTATTACATTCATACATTCACTCTTTTAAAGTGCAACAGATCATCACAGAGTAACAACGTTTAAACCGCAAGCAAAGTTAGATGCTTCAGTTTAAACATGTTTACATTCAGTGAAAAACAGAAGATATCGAATATGACCAAAAAAATCCTTTCAGAGTGCAAGAAAGCAACAGAGTATCCACATTTTGTATAGAAGAGGCATCAGAGTCCACTATAGCTGAAGAAATGATTTGCACACAGGGGATGTTCACATTTTGTGGTTGGAGGGGTGTGGAGATGTATTCATTTTGTTGATGTGGGAGGATGAGGAATTTCTATTAGGATGTAATCTATTTGGATCACTAAGCATCAAATTTGGGACACTGCAGCATCAACCCCTACTTCTTGCAATTATGGAGTCCAGGACCAGGATTTATAAAATGGTCAAAAGTGAAGCACCACTCGACAGAGGATGATTCTGCTCTGTGGGTCACAGTGAATGAGTAGTAAATTACAATGACACTAGTGCACTAGGGACACTAGGGTTCACATCCCAGCATCACAACAGGTTTATCTGGCCTGAACACAAGAAACCTGTGTGTGTTTATGTGTCTGAACCTTCTCAGCCCCGAATGAATTGAAGTCTCCCACAGACACAGCCAATCCCACTGTGTGGTCTTTCTCCCCAAATTCCTCAGCTTTGTGCACCTCCTCCAAACACACACACACACACACAAACACACACACACACACACACACACACACACACACACACACACACACACACACACACACTGACCTCCACCTTCAGTGGCCCTGACAGCAGGACCAAATGGCTGATCTCACACAGCAGTGACGGCTTTGTGTGGGTGAACCGGCAGGCACTCAGCAGCGGCAATCACGTGTGAGGGGGCCAAAGACCTGCCACCTCAACATGTGTGCAGTAAAAACAGCTTCAACTGTTACCTATGTGCAGTAAAGTCCCAGGCCATGACACCTCAGAGGTAAACCTGCTTAGCAATCTAACTTCTCTGATTAGTTTCAGAGAAGAATTTACATAGGGTGAGCTCATTCAGCAGGATATGTGAATCTAGGCCTGCATGTGGGTGTGTAGGGTTGATCTTTGTGTGTGTGGGGGGGGTGGGGGGTTAAAGGCCGCTCTCAACCCGAAATTATATTTCCTGTCATCTGGAAATAATACAGTAATGCTGCACGCACAGTTGTGCCTCAAGCCCGTTGAGATATCTCAGACAAAAACTCTTCTCAGGTTGGATTCAAGGGGCCACACTTTGCTACCATCATTTTACTGAATCTAGAAACTAGCATAGGATTTTGGGGGAGGTGTTTTAATAGACTATACTGAGTTTATGTTCATTATATTTACACATAGTTTATCCAAAGTATATACAAAGTGGTTTCCATATGTTCCATATAAGTCCATCAAGTACAGTATATTCTTTATAACCACTGGTTGTCATTTTGGTTGAGGTAAGAAAGCCATTAAAACCATAAGTTTCCGCTCTTTAAGACAAGAATTGGCTGTTCTTGAAGGCCTGTTTACATGGTTGGTGTTTCAAAACACCATGCAGCTCCTCTAAAACGTGCTCCATACCCACAGTGAACAAGTCCAACATTTAAAGCTCCAGAAGCTCCAGAAAGACATAAAGACCTACTGAGACATTTCCAAGTCTTTTAGAGGTTTATGACAGCCATGTAAACAAACAAATTTTCTTTTATATGGAGTCCAACCTGCAAAGGTAGACTTTGCTCTCATCCATAGCAAAAGTCACCTACTGAAAAACCGACATGTTTAGGGTCGTCCTCTCTACACCTGAGAGATGTATGGCCACTTACCCACGGCTTTGATGGTGAAGCCCTTTGGAGATCTCAGCGCCCGGCGCATCCACGCCTCCCGCAGCACCTCCAAATGACTGCCATTCCCTTGAATGAGAAGAACGGAGTTCTCCATCCAACCCTGAAAGTACACCTCGGCCACTGCTTTCACCAGTCTTTTATTCCAGAAGCTGCGCAGGTTTTGGGATTTAAAATCCATAAAGATCTCCTGTCCGTTGGTGTAGTCGGAGCTGCTGCCTCCTCCAGCAGTCGAGCCGTCCTCCTCCCTCCACAACACTACAGCCAGAGAGGCTGCTGACAGCTGCACCACCCGCTGCTGCTGAGACATTTCTCTGTCGTTTTCGGTCGAAATATGGATTTTAACACCTTGTCCTCTCCCTCAAACAAAGGTAGAACGCGTTTCTCTCATTCCACACCTCAGTGTGGTTCATTCCTGCAGCCTAGACGAACCCTCTCTTTCTCGTCTCTCCCCTCTATCAGCTCTGTTGGCTCGTCTCGCTCCCACGGCAACCACGGCCGATGACGGTACAGGAGAGGGCGGGGCACGGCGCTCGACGTCTCACCACGAACCAATAAAAACCATCCTACACGATGACGTAGTTGCCTGGTATCGCAGGGCAGGTGCAGCCAGACATGCTGTTTATAACCCAGTCTGTGCTCATGCTAAAGTCTGTGTGTTCGTACTAAAGCTGCTTTCTGTGAGCAAATTAATTAGATTTGCTTAGATTATATGTCATTATTTGATTTTACTCATAATTGTTTTGCATTCATAATTCTTTTATTCATGACAATGAAACAAGTGTACAGAGTGAGGTGAGTTTTAATACTGCATGCTTACCTTGGTGGCCAGTGAGGTGTTTTTTTTGTTTGTTTTGTTTTTTGAGAATAGTTCTATTCATTTTTCTATTCAATTTATTTATTACAGATCATGTGAGACAAATTTGGCAAACATATATGATATAAACAATAATGTAATACAGGCAGTAATTCAGTTTGTAATTTTGATTTCATAAAATTAAATTTAGCTTTTTTATGTCCCCAATTATAAAATCATATTGGAAATCAGGCAAGTATGTTAAAAGCTTATAGAAAGAGAAGCAGAATTTGGTTGTGACTTACTCAAAGCAATATGTGCATATATGTGATTTCCTAGTTTAAAATGTTTTAAAAAGTTACGCAGTGCATCCATTGTGCATGTTTTGAATGTCATGGTTTACAGGCTATGGCTGATGAAAATCCCTTCAGCCTGCAGGGTCTGACCATAAGGTGAGGGGCCAGCACTGGAACAGAATATTAAGTTTCCTCTGAATATGTAAAGTATAAACATCACACCTTCCCGCCATAAATCACCCTTTTGGAGGCAGATGTGATGGGTTGCAGCCACTTCAGAAAAATGTCCAGACAATGCACCTTCAGTGCAATCAGCATTCTGATGTCGACTGAGCCGTATTTGGCGTCTTATTTGACATCTCCTTTCACAAACACACGAGTGTCTGCAGAGGTATGTTACTCTGAATAACCCAAGCTAGGCTGCTCCTAGTTCTCTGGATAAGATCATTTTTTCCTGATATTTTAACCAGAAGTCCCACAGATAAAGGTTCGTCTTACCATTGCACCAGTTGACTTTTTACTGTTTTATCGTTACATTTTGAACTTTTTCTTCAGTTCATATGCTCTCTGAGAATAAATGTACTGTAAACCAGTGAAACAACCTGGTGAAAAATAAATTTTTCTTGTCATAGCAAATGTAGGAATTGGTCACAAGGAGCTGCTGTGAAAATGTGAATAAGTATGACATTTAAATTTAAATCATTCAAACATTTAGGTTATTATGCATTACACACTCAATGCATAACTGCACAAAAAACAGGTGACTTTAGACCCATCAGAATGATGCACTGTTGCTTCACACCAAACACGAGCTCACACCAAACAGTGAGTTGCTGCCATAAAGCTGATCATAGTGCATCCGTACACTTTAAAGGTATTTACAAATCTGTATATCATGTCAGTGCCCCTTATGATAAAGATTTATAATAATAATTTCTGTATAATTTCTATAAGAATCCAAAAGCCAATTCAGACAAATGCTCTAATTTACTACACGATACTGCACACATATTATAGATAAGACAGTACTAACACAGATTTTAAATAGATGTGAATATATTATTAGTTTCATTATTAGATTATATGAGAATTAAAGGATTTTCATTCATCTTCTTTATAAGGATTGTGACTTAAGCTGACCCGTGATTATCACATGGATGTAATTACCACTGGGGACTGTTTAAAAGATAGAAAGTAAGCCTGATCAACAGGGACTCTCCCTTTCAGTCTGAGACTAAGCTCAGTCTGTGTTTGGCCCCTAAGGTTAATGAGCGCAGGGGCTTTAGCTGTAAACACATGTTTAAAACAAACTCTCAGCAAATCTGTCAAATTCAATCATCCACCTCTAATTCCAAGTGAAAAAAGATTAACATTCCTGGCATCTCTGTCTTGTCTAAGTCATTTTTGGCAAGTGAGTCTCTGCCACGAAATTTAAAATTCATGAAGCTTTCCAGAAGGAGATCTGGTTGAATTGCTTTATTTAGTGCATGTACTTGGACAGTGAGTTTGCTCTTCCCGAGTGAGGCGTCTCTCCCTCATTACTGTTTTATTATGAGTGCATGTGTAAGTATTGGGTTGTAAACTGGATCAAAGACTCAACTGAATCAACTGTTCACTGCTCCCTGTTAAATCTTTATGGTGTGTGCTGATGTATAAAAGGCCACTAATAAGCCAAAGTGGTATTAAAACATAAAGAAAAATCAATGTGCTACTGAAGCTGAAAGGAAAGTCTCTCCTGGTCTCCTGAAGGACACGTTCGCACACTGTTCTTCATTATTTTTCACAGACAGCTTTAACATGTTTATAAGTGCTTAATTTGTTTCAGAAGCTTTTGATAGTTGTGCCCCACTCTGGTTCGCATTCAGCACAGAAATAAAAGCTGGTGCTTGGCTATATTGTTTAGAGTATAGTCATTTGACTCAGAGTGCTCTATATTATGGCCCTGTGTGTACTTATGAAATGTAAATGGACAGAAGTCTTCAAAAAGCCATGCTTACACACAGCTTTTCCTCATTTTTTACAGACTGTTTTAGTCTGTGTTTGAAAGACAGTTGGTTTTTATGGTACATTTTGTTGCCATTTTTATATATAAATAATCCAACAATTATGCTGCAATTTCACCGGGCCGGTCCATATACAGCCAGTATTTTACTTGAAAAGGCATATCTCTTGGAAAACCAAATTTGGGTTTATAGTAGAATGTAAACACTGTTATAGTTCAAAACACTCTGTATACTCCCCAGTCCATACAGTACACATATGGAAACAAAGTTTCAGAAGCAGAACAGAAACATCATTTTGACTGAAAATGACAGGAAATCAAGAATGAAGTATTCTAAACAAATCAGGCTTAATATGGCAACGTACAAACATGAGGTCCATTTTGGTTTCAGGTTGTCTTTTTAGGAATAGTGGAATAGTGTTGGTGGATAAAGAACAGTACAGAATTGGATCTCACTATAGTTACACACAACAAGAGGACAGTGTCCCACCTGGGCCTTGACGATGCTGTTCACAACTGGGTGAAAGAGGTATATGACAGCAGTTTAACTCAGCCGGAGGAGCAGCACCATAAATACAACATGAAGGGGGAAGGCCAGTAAGACTTCAGCTGGGCAAACATGCAACGCAGGTGTAGAAGGTAACATGCTTATTTGAATATGTTGATTTTTCTGTATATTTTTCTTTACTTGGTTCTCAGCTTAAATTTTGCTCTTTAATTTATTGTAACTATATTGCACGGTCATATAGATGAATATTGAATCTTTCAGACAACTGAAAAAAAATCCATTGGAAAACATTGCAGGATGTTCAGACCACTGAATATATTGAGCTGCAGGGTTATACAGTTGTACTTTGGGCCCAGCTAGAGACTGCAGAGTATCATCTGCTACTTCACTGCCACATCAAGGCCAGTAGTAGCTTTACTATGCAATATTCCAGAGTGAAAAAAGAAACCTCCACAGCCAGTGTGCCTTGTTAAAAATTCACATCAAACGACATGTGTATCGGTGTTTATTAAGAATGCGGGCATTTTAAAGGATCTCCTGCTGTTTCCAGTGACCCTGCACCAGGGTGACTCAAACCATGCAGGAAATGCCTCTGCTGGACTTCCTGCACTGTTTTAGCTCTTTGCACATCAATGAGAGAGCGATCTGGGTCACTGTATAGAATTACTCACTTCGAATAAAAGAGAGGCCGCTTTTTCAAACAAACCCACAGAGTCCCAGCAGCTAAAAGGTAATAAGGTTGGACATGGAGCCGAGGGAAAAGAAGCAGCAGGGACACAAATACCCGCATCTACACATCCCGCGCTTCCTCAACCTGCTCTTATCAAATGAACACCCCAGGCTTATTCTGTGAGACTCTTCTTTTGTTCAGATTGAAGAATTGGTGGTGAGATGACCTCTTTTGATCAAGTTCAGCAGGAGAACTGTCAACAAATTCTCAGATGCAGCCTGGCGACTGGAAGGAAAGGAACTGTTTTCCTGTGTTTGTTCCCATTGTTGCTTGGTGCATACATGGAAAAGTGCCGGAGGAGTTATTCTAAGCAGGACCAATTTTGCTCTCAAAATTGCACGCCTACAATTTTCAATATTACAAATCAAACCCCACATCAAACTGCCTCAGGCTACGTACACTGACAATTTAACAGTGTAATATACAATTGGAGTGAAAGAGGAGGACCATGACAGCACACTGTAAACTTGGAAATTTTATAACAGAGTAACACTGGTTTAACTCCATCAACGTAACTACGTAACCTATATATTGTTGTCATGGTAAGAAAACCACAGAAATAAGAGATTTTCATACACTACAGGGTTTTGTTAAGACAACTGTTATATTAGTTAGTGATTAGTTATATTAGTCTGTATTTATATGGACAAAAGTAATGGGACACCAGACCATTACACCAGCAGAAACTTTAATGGCACTGCAGAGACTTTCATATGGAGTGATCCATCACTGCAGCTGTGATAATGGTTCCGCCTCCAACGCTCTGGACTTTTTCTATAACAAGCTACGTATAACGTGAATGCCCTGGCAGGTGCAAATAGCTTTGGTTTTGTATTTGATTTGATTACATTAATGTTTAAGTTCAGATATCAAAAATACCTGAACTGCAGCCGTGTAACTATGTCAAAGGGAACACTGCTGTTAAAAACTCCTTATTTGTTTAATGTTTTTGCAAACCAAATGTTATTGCACTTTTCTTCATATAGCAGTACTTACACTCTATTTGCAATACACTATATTTTAATTAGTTATTAAATTTTGTGCATAACAATGCAAATAATCATGATTAATCACAGATAAACATGTGATTAAGTGTGATGTTACAAGAATAGCATTAAGTAATTACTTAAAAATCATAAAAGTTGTGACATCAGAGATTATGCAGGAATGCCATCATTCAGTAATAGTAAAATCCTTCACTGCAGGTCTAGTGTGTCCCTGGTTTGCAGGAGTGTTGTGTGAGTGTAAACGTTTGCGGGCATGTGTGCCAGCTCCAGACTACACAGGGGTGCGGTGCTCCCGGTGGGGGGTGACCAGGGACCAGGCAAAAACAACTGCACAGGTTTTTCACACTGTAACCCTGTATTCCCTGGCCTCCGAGCCAGGAAACAGAATAATTTCCTCAACAACCACACCACTTTGCTTGCTTCTGAGGCAGCTGAGCAGACGCAGAGCTGCACATAAGGACCCTTCACACACCGCAGGGGCCCAGGCTAGATAAGAAAGGCAAAGCTAAAGACGGCCATCAATAGCTGCTCTCATATATCACTGACCTAAAGTATCAAACATCACATAAGTGGGCGGTTTTTGTGTTTGTTTAACTTTTGCTGTGCTGGATCTTTTGGCTTTCTTTTTTCTGTGTTGGTTACTGCTTAAATTACCACATCACATGTGCTTCAAGTCTATAAAAACACCAAAAAAGAAAAAAGAAATTGGTCAATCACAGATTGGATTTGGTTATTTCTATTAAATATATCTATTACAGCACACCATTCTATAGTCTATGAATAGTAAATAATAAACACGGTATTGGCTCTGGGGGATCCTTGTGTTTTTATCTCTGGTGATCTAAACTGCTGCAGTATTATTTAAATTGGAATCATCTTATCAGCTCATGAATTCATTACTAACATGTTTCAGTATTTCTGGTTCAAACTCAAGAAGTCTATTTTGTCAAGCTTAATTTTGATCATCCTTGATAAATTATCAAAGGGTATTTTTAAATTGTTTAAAGACTGTCTAGTACTACTCAGACGATCAGCAGTAGTGATCGTTCAGGTTTAGATGTTAGATTAACTTTTCTTCACAAAGGTTTAATAAAAAGTTCTGTATTTCAATGCTGTTTTCAGCAGTTTTTTGTATGTTTTATGGTGGGGGAAAACAGTTTTCAAAGCAACACTGGCAGCTCACATTTCACACATAGACATCCAGCAGTGTCCTACACCACTATTACATTATGTCAATTCAAAATATCCTAGTCTATTTCATTTGTGTCTGCCAGTAGAGGGCCTGCAGAAAGAGGATTTGGTTTAAAAGGACCTACAGCTAATAGACCGCTAGATTTGACAGAATCTAAAGAGTTCAGTTGTGTTTAACGTGACCTTGCATCTCCAGTTATGTCATTTTTTCTACATAAACTGAATGTAGAAAAATGGTCCAAAGTGTCTTAAAATACAGTCATGTTACATTTTTAACAAAAAGATTGTGTTTTTTCCTTCTCCTGAAAACTTACTTTTTGGAAAGTAATTTTGTTCTGACAAAAAATTCCAAAAAGGAATGCACCAAGCTGACTCTCAGCATATGTTCAGCTTCAGTGGGCTTTTCTATGGGCCCAAGATTTCACTGCAGCACTTTTCCATGTTGACACTTTTGTCAGGGAGTCAAGCAGACAATAAAATAACAAATAAACAGAGAAACTTGGCACATTATGAAAGGCTATCATGACGGAGCAGACACTGCCTTGCAAGGATGACGACTCATCTTTGTTGTGATAATTACAACATTGTTATGGAGTAATGGGGAGGAGGGGTTTGCACATAGTGTGGGGCCTGCTTTAAGAAAGCATGGCTGTAGGTGAACAGAGGGGGAGGAGAGAGAGGGGGTCCAGGTCAGACAGAGATCTAACACACTCATCAGGGGTTAATGAGCCAGGCAAGGGACAAAGGAGCAGAGCTGGTCTCAGCCCTGCAGCATCAGACAATAGCCTTAGAGACACAAAAGAGGAAGCGTAATGATTGTTGAGATGATCGGCACCTTCAAAGTGAGACTTTCAGCACTCAAATTACTTCAGAAAACACTGTTAGTGGCAGAATGTGTGTGTGAAAAAAGCGTTGTTTACGCCAGTATTTCCTCATCCATAGTGTAAAGTTGAAGTTACACTTCAGAACTTTTGATAGAACTTTTTAAAACTGCCCATTAACTTCTTTATTAAAGGGGTTTATATTCTTTATATTCTAAGGAAAACATCATTGTGATAGTCAAGGCATGTCTTTGGGTCTTTTGGTGGTCTCTGTGTGTTCTCTTTTATAAAATTAAAAAAGGCACATGCAGAAAAACTCTCATTCTCTCTCATCTCAGAGAGTCGGCTTTATCACCGAGGACAAGCTGCAACCTAATCTTTTCTCTAATGCTGTCTCAACAGAGGCATCTAAACTCTCCACCCAGAAAAGAAAAGCAAGGGGGGAAAAAAAAAAACACACGAAGCCTGTGTTAAATGAGCCGATTGTCCTGTGGCTCTCTAATGTGCAAGCATTCTCCGAGCCTGCGAGACTGAGAGAAGGTGGAGGCACAAAAGCCTTCTGTCTCCCAGGGAGAGTGCGGTTACCTGCACACACTCTGATTTCACAACACTCTTCCCTGCCTCTGCTGCAGCTGGACTGCAGAGTGACATTGTGGCAATGATCGCTGGACCAGTGCTGATGGCTAGCCTTTACTGGTCTCTGTGAAACATGAAAGGGAAAAAAAAAACACCTGAAGCAATCGCACAAGCCGTCTTAAGAACTTCAGATGATTGCATGGAACAATTCAGAACCAAAACCAGAAAACCTCAACTTCCTGACTGCAAAACAGGCCACATTACCCAATGTCAGTGTCTAGCCTCACTAATGCTCTTTCCAGTCATGCTCCAATATTTAGTGCAGGAGTGCCCAACTCTGGTCCTGAAGGTAATTTTCCTACTCACACACCTGGTTTAACTTACCTGTTAATTGTCAGGCTTTGTGAGTGCATTTGAGGCGGGGAATTACTGAGCTGTGCTAGACCTCGGCCCTCCAGGACTTGAGTTTGGCACCCCAAGCCCTTACAGAAGGGTGGGGAATGTTATACAGCAGCAAAGAGGAGCCTAGCTCCACCTAGGGTGGCTCAGGAATAAACACGGCCCTCCAATGTCATATTGCTTTCACAGACTGAACAATAGTATAAACGTAAGACTGTCAGAATGTACTTTTCTACACCACAGATCTCAAGTTAATAATCTTGCAGTTCTAGTTTCATATTACTTCTTTAGAACTTCTAGAATTAAGGAAAAACCCCAGGAGGTGGTAAAGGGCTTAACTGTCAGAGGCCAAACAGGTTAATCATTTTCTAATGAAATGTGGGGACTGTGAGATTAAGACAGACGGTGTTTTAATCAGTTGTGAGCAGCAATGAAAAGCCTTTGTCAGCTGGACTGGACGCTCCTAAGCAGGAGATTACACGCTTCCCATTTGCAGCAGGAAGTAGAGTATCGAAGCCTTGACATGGTCAAACCAGAACCAAAAAAGGGGAAATGGAAACATTTTCTGTCAAAAACTTGCAAGTGCATTTGCTGCAAGTGCCCCCAGAATTTAAAATGAGCACACATGAAAATTATAGCAATAAAGACTATGCTAAACTCTTGCACTCTGTTAGCATGGTGTGGAATGCAGCTTAAGTAGGCCATTACATCCGAAACAGCTTCCTGGTTTGACAACCACCAGAGCTCCAAGGGGAATTCAGTACACAAAAGGTTCATGATGAGAACAATAAAGGTCTGAAGAAGGGGATTAAAATGCAACCAAAGTTTCCGAATGACTTGCATGGCGGAAGGCACGGAGGACCCGAATGCCCCTAACTGGAGTCATTAGGCTACAATAAAGAAGTTTCTAATAAGAAAATGATTTGATTTGCAATTGTTTGAGCACTAGCTTTTTACAAATCATATTTACATGAAACCACAAAACAGATCAACAGTTAAATCAGAGCACTTTGTAATGAGTATTGCCACTTTATAAGATCTCCTGGGTTGACCAGGCACTAGAGGGTGCTTCTGAGAGAGTCCAATATAAAAGAGCTCATTAAAAGCTTAGAAAAGATCATTTTCATACAAGCTTATTTACTTGACACAGAACAGCTTAAGACACTGCAATACTTTAAAGTGCCTAAAACTAGGGCTGCGTTCCAAACTACATGCTACCTCATGAAATAGTATGAAGAAAACAGCACACAAACATTAGCGACACATTCTGTTATATATGTGAAGTACAGAAGTGGGTGGTTTTATTTTACCACTTTAAACAAAAAACAAACAAACAGAAAAAGGACAGCTCGTAAACAGACCACCACTGCCATCTAGAGAGAGGCTAATGGTTTTACAGCTTCATCATAACTCCATCCTTGAGCCACAAGAAGAAGGGACTTGGAGGGAAAAAATGTTAAAAAGAACCACTTTTATTTTTACACAGGACAACCGTAACTGCACATCTGGAATAGAAAAATAATATGCACTTGGTTGCTTTGGGCTCATTGTTACTAAGTTTGGCTCTTTTCCCATTCAGCATTCACAACTCACTGCCTTTAATTTAGATGACTGGCTCAAAGAAGGGGTGGGAGTCAACTGCTTTAATCGCAGGGCAACACATTCTTGCTAAAAAATTAATCTGGAAATGTACTTTTCCGCAATGTACAAGGCCAGACTAAGTCAATTATGTTAACCTCTCTTTCACAATGAAAAAAACCTTTTGGCCTCAATCTCCCTTTCAAAAAACAAAAAAAGAAGCTTCATTCACAAAATGCCACTCTCATAAGATCACACAACGGTCACAGAACAAACAGAAACTCAGTTAGAATTAAGCAAATATGCGTGCATTAGTTTAGATGCATATCAAGAAACAGGATAGCAGCAAGTCAGCAATGTCTTCACAGATAGTAAAGAAAGAATGCAACTACTGATCTGTTATATTAGTATAACAAAGACATTCACCCTGAGCCTGGCTCTGCATTCATTATGCAGCTTTGCCCAGGTCTTGACGTCAAAAAATGTTTCAGATCTATTAACTTTGTACACATAAATAACATCATTATTGCTAATTAAACCAAGAAATTACTCACGCGTACTAGCACTAACTGCGTGGAACGTTGACAGAAAAAGATGGGTGCATCTAAATAAATTTCAAATGACTGGCAACCAGGAAGAGAAGGGTTCTATAGAATTGTAACTTGAAATCAATGACATTTTAAAACAAAAATATCTTAAATATCATGATTTGTTTTATTGTCATGAAGATAATTTAAGTATGTAGGAAATAGCTTGTGAAATTCTTACTAGACCAAAGAATTGTAAGGAGGAAAACTGAGTGTTTCCTCTGTCTTTAAAATTCTGTACATGGCAACAAAAACAAAATGAAAATGAAACATTTATCAAAACAATTAGCTTCAAATTAAACAGATTTAGTGCTTATTTACAGATTTGAAGTGACAGATGCAAAAGGCAGTTCAGTCATCTGAGCCATTAGCTTGAGTTTTCTGATCACTGTCTTCAGGATGATCTCCCTAGGTCAAACAAAAAAAAATATATAAAAGGTAAAGGTCTGATAAAGGTAAAATATTTAAAACAGCCAGAATGATTAAAAAAATCAACAAGAAAAAACCCCAGCACGGATGAGGTTGTACATACATTAGGGAAGACACTCTTCAGTTCCTTCATCACTGTTCCGAGGCTAGAGAGTGTGCTGTGCAGCTGCTGCCGATAGTTGCCCTTCTCTTGCTCTGTTGCTTTGAGGCTCTTCTCCGTCTCCCTCAGACTGGCTTTCACCTGTTCCAGCTCCCTCATCAGACTGCGGTTAGCAGACTCAATCTCGGACATGTGCTTAGCATCTTCATCTGGAGGGCAAAACACTGTTTTAGGAACTTCATTTCAATGTTTCTGTAAATGATGGTTGAACCAAAACAGGCTTTTCAAAGCTCACATTTGTTAATTTGGTAATCCAACATCATTTGCAACTGTTTATAAGACAGGAATTATGCAGCCCAAAAAGAGACGAACTTTACCCATTTTAGTGTCTTGCTGCATGAGTTTATTTTCAATCTCTTCTCTGGCTTTCTCGCTCTTGTCCAGTTTCTGTAGCATGCTGCCCACGTCCACCATAGCACCATTATAAACAATAAGACTCCCAGAGCCAGCATCCTCTGCCTCTCTTTTTGTCTTCTGACAGGGCAGCAGAGGTCGGTTACCTTTAAAGCAGACAGGTAATCTACTGCGTTAATTCACAGCAACGAACAGTTGGTACTGAATCCTCAAATTACATGTTATGTTAGACATATGCTAATTCTATTCCCAGACAACCTGTCCCACAAAGCAGGGTGCGTATTCATAAAATCAAACATTTGCAGTCACTATGAATTTATGACTGGCTAAGAGGTTTCTACTTTACATCCACAGGCTGCAATTCCTATTGCATTTGTGCACATGACGTGATATTTATCATAAACAACCAACTGTATAAATCACGGGGAGTCAAGGTGCTTCTTTTCAACGAGGCAACAAAGAACGAACAACTTTTATAAACCTTAGAATTATTTATGAAGTAGGACTTTGTTCCACTTGCAAGCAAATATATTTTACAGCAACTGATTGTTCGACACAAACATGAGTGGGAAGCCAAAAAATGTAACCTGGAGCAGGTTGGGTCTGCAGTGTAAGCAGTGTAGAGAAAGTAGAGTGGTAGAACGTGATCTACCATTGAGAGACAGGAAATCCAGGTTTAGGCTGAACTATGTCTAAAGTTGAGCTAAGTCTCAGCAATACATTTGGAGTCATGAGATAGCCACCACTTGTTCCAAGATTTTTTGCTTACAGTAGGCTGGTATGTTTACTTACCCAAGAGGTTTTCTATTTGAGAATCAGGAGTCCCTACAGGGCTGGGTTCATCTTTGGGTCGATCAGTAAGCTTTCGGTAATAGCAGGACTCTCTCACTACTGGCTTATTCAACAATTTCTTCACCTGCAAAACAAATAATTTATACTTATAAAACTTATCAGCACTAGCTCTGATACAGGACAATGCACTGTACATTATCTGTGGGATAAATTGAGTAAAATAAAAATGTATACACTAAATGTTCTGTTATTTGACTCTATAGTTTAACAATATTGTGTGTGTGCGCGCATATTATATATATATATATAGTTTGTATTATGATGAGCTATAAAAAGGCGGAAAACTAAAATGTTGAATACTGAATTATGTTTTCCCTTATACTTGCTATAATAATGACAACTTCCACTGTCTGTAAGCAAAAGTACCTGCGCTCTGGAGAGATGTAGTCCCAGGGTATACATAATCTCCTCTAGGTCTTTCTCTAGTAGATACCCACAATGACTTTGATCAAAGTACACAAAAGCCATCAGCAGATCTCGGTCATGTGTCACCATCTGTTTCTTTTTTTCATCCTTCAGAGAAACAACAGTGTCAATAAGCCCGGATGTGGCTATGGAGGAAAAAGAATGAAAATATGTTCGCTAAGAACTAAGTAAACCATATGAAACTCACCTTATCTTTAGAAGCCCTATCTTTTGATTTTCTGTCATCACGGCGGTCATCCCTCCTGTCCCTTCCATTGGAGTCTTCATCATCCTTATCTGTTATAAGTACAGTTTAAAAATGTGATTTTAAAACATGTTTACTAGTCAGGAAAAGCTATGAGAAAATGGGGTGTAAGCTGTACCATCTTCGTCATAGTCATCTGCATCCTCAGCCTCCATCGGATCATACTCATCAGCATTGTTATTGCTACTTTCATCTTCATTATCATCTTCATCTTTGGACTCTTCTTTCTTCAGAATCCTCTCCTTGTCATCATCCTGTTACAGAGACACAAAGAAGGCAGTTTTCATTGTTTATTGAAAGTAAGCAGGTTTTACATTTCTTTTTACAGTTATTTCACTATAGAAGAGGTGCTTTGTTGCAGTGTTGACTTCAGACAAACCTCTGGTATTAAGATGCTGGAGAAAAGCCTAAACTATTTCAGTTGTATTAGACTAGCAATGAAAAGTTCTGCTGAAGAATGGTTCTCGATAAATTGTGTATGTGGCAAATAGAACATTTTTAAATATATAAATATTTACTTCCCTATTTGGGAAAAAAAAAAATCCCATTTAAATGAAGGGAAATCCATGATTAAAGAATACTCCACTCACCCTCCTCTTCTCATCGTCATCCCTTATTCTCTTTGTGGAAGGCTCGCCATTTTCTTCTTCTTTGTCTTTCTTTGCCTCCCTCCTTTCCACATCTTTTCTCTCTGCCTCTTTCTTTGCCTTTTCTTTTTTTTCTTTTCTCTCATCTTTGCTGGGAAGAGCAGCGAGAGCTTTGTATATTCTGTAGCCAAAGTCTCGTTGCAGCATTTCGTTGAAAAGTTCAGCAAACAACGAGACCTAAACAGAAAGGCAGAAGTGTAAATGCTTTTGTCCAGGAAAGGAAACGGACTCAGATTTATGACTGATTCCTGAACATCAGAATACAACACGGATAACAAATATTGACTTAAGGCAAAACATACATGCTTTAAACTCTCTTTGTATTTTCCTTTAAATGTTACAACTAAATTTAGTTTCATAAACTACAACTAACAGTTTCCTTTAACAAGGTACATTTGAAATGTATTTACAACATTATAATAATTTATAATGAAGGCATTTTAAAATGGGTAACCTCAAAGGAGTGCTCTTTATTGTCTTCAAGCCGGTAGTCCAACAGCACACTCAGAGACATGATGCTGCAGTCGAACTTGCCATTTTTGGCTGCCCAGTTTGGGTGGACAATGATGGTAGGCTCATCAGGGAGGACATAACGCCTCTCCCTGCGCTGCCGCTCCAGTTCCTCTTGCCGCTTACGCTCCTCCTCCTGATGAGGAGAGACAATCAAATTGACTTTACAAATACAATAACTCTGAAGGGTCAACCTACTTTAAGACACTGTCTTGTTAAACAATGCCCACAAACCTTTTACACCAATTATTTATGCATAGTAAGGGTAAGGGGCACCTTTCTAGTTAAGCTCACAAGTTGTCTCATATCTCACCTCCCGGTCCTCCTCCACTCTGGATGGTTCTTCCTCCTCTACACCAGCAGACTCTGTCTTCTCAGGCTCTTTGGACTCCTCCACTTGCTCCTCAACTTTCAGCTGCTTTGTGAGCCGAGCTATTAGTTGAGACTTCAGCCCTTTAGAGCTCAGAGATCGGCTCTCTAGCTCCTTACGCAAGTCATTTACCTAACACACAACACATATAGAGCTAAAGATGGACGGCCTCCCCAGCAAAAGAAAGAGTCTAAAAGGATACTTAGCCTGGCAACCAACCTTCATGGACTTCGGATCAAGCTTAGACCAGTGAGTGGGTGTCGTAACTTCTTTTGAATCGTCATCGTCTTTCTCCTCTTCCTCCTATCGTTGGGTTAGGGAAACAGGGGAAAAGAGAACAATAAAATGTTAATTAGTTGTTCATGTGTTTTCTGAGTTTTCTGAAACAAAAGTTCATCCGTGCAAGAAGCAAGGTCACAACTGTCTCTCATTGTCTCCTCCAACTGAGATCTCGAATGGGTGAAAATAAATAAATAAAAACAATAACAAAAACAAAACAAATAAATAAAATGTCCACTTCTAGGATACATGGAAGCTCTCTAGCTTTTAGAACAGACCCAAACCCCAACCATCAGCCAATCAATGCCAGTTCTGTGGAATACAAAAAGGTAATCAATGACAGTGGGTCCAAGAAATGTAAAATGTGAAAGATGCACTCAGAAATGGTCTCCAAACTCAATGTGCGTTCGGGTTCCCTATGACTACATTTGTAAATTGATTTGACTCATTTTCCTTCCTTTTTAGCATCTAGTCAAAGAGGACTGTCCTTGGAGCAACCAACTTCCCTGGAAAAATCAGGTCCACAAGTCTAGGTACAGTCCAATCCGAGAATAGTGTAAAATCAATAAAGGGACAGACAAGAGACAGAACTTAAGGAGTTTTTTGAAGTTGAGCAGATACTGAATTAAAATATAAATTTAATTATAAAAAAACATTCTAAAAACACACATTTTATCACAACTGGCTCTCCAGTTTCCAGCAGGTGTCTTAAAAATCTTTAACATAATCTCACAATTTAAGTACGACACTTTGCACTTTCAGCAAAATTGTCTATGAATTTTAATTTCATTCTGCAACTACATTTCATAAGTGCTGGAAGCTGTTTTACCAGTTGAAGCAGTGCCATTGAAGTACAAGCTAATCTGTTCCACTGTGTGTGACTGCGGGCTGGGTGGTGGGGCGAGGGCGGTGCTGGGAGAGCAGGTAAAGGAAGCAGGAGGGGACGGGGTGGAGGAAAAGGGACGAGACAGGGACAATATAGAAGGGGCTTTTGTATGATGCCTGTGATACTTGTTTGTTTTTGTGTGTTTTTTGAGTGTTTTGTCTGTCTATTCCTGTGCCTGTGAGAAGCGGAAATGAGAAGAGAAGGATTAGCGTTCAGTGCCTGTTCTCCATCAGCCTCCTTCCGTTCAGCCAAGAGTTTCTCTGCCAGCTGCTCCTTGAGTCCACGGGACAGGCCTTCCCACTCTGAGCGGGTAGGAAGACAATGCCAAACATCCGGGAGAAATAAAACCACTGTCTCCACATGTGCGGGAACTGTGCGCCCTTTGTGAGTCTCCTCAGGGCGGTGATAGCGAATCTCTGCAAAACGATACCTGTTGCAAAGGAAGAAGTGAATTGGAAAGAAACATTCTGTCAGACATCACACAAGGCCTATCTCCCAATAAACTTTCATTCAGCTGCAACCCCCCTGCCTCCCCTTTGTGGTAAGATGGCCCCAGAATTGTGAAAATACAGCCTGCAGATCTCCACAGTAGGTTCTCACGATGAACGGCAGCCATGTATTGGGGAAATCAACAGACAAAATAAACAAAAAACAACGACAATCCAGACATTTTTCTTCCCTCCTGTCAGGTCCCTCCCCATTGCATTTGTGACTCTGAACTGGATGCTTGTGTAGGACAGCATACATACACCCGTGGTGTGAGAAAGACAGGTTCAAAGACACAGTGAAAGCAAGTTAAATATGTAAGATATTTAACACAGGTCAAAAGTCATATCAAACAGAAAGTAATGGTGGCGACTCCTCCTCCGGCTCTGCTTTTCGAGCGACAGAATAAATGCATTCACCACACAGATAAAGAGGCAGGACTGCTACACACATTAGCAAAAAGGACATTGCAAAATAAAGATAAGTGCAAAGAAATACATAAAAATTACAGAATTACAGTTAAATTAAACCAAAAAAGCCTCAGACATTTCAGAGCTATTGTAAAACCATGCAGTGGGTCACAGACTGCTGGATGATTTTTTTTGGGGATGTTTTAGTTTTGCTCAGGCCTAGTACAGATAAATGCACACATGGAAAGTGGAGATGCATCAAACAGTGTTGGAACAGAACTGTACTTACCACTGGGTACATAAACTCAGATCAATGCCTGTCAGAGCCTTACAACAACGTATTGCTGTCTTTATAAGGACTGAGGCATCATTTTCTGGGTCAGCGCCATCCAGGGAAGGAGACCAGTGGCCACCAATGGCCATGGCCTCATCTTTGCCTCTCATCCCAACCAGAAACTAAAAACAGAGGAGTTAAAAAAACAAAAAACAAACAAACCACAAAATGTCATATACATTAACATGCAGTAAAGAATACACAGGCTTGTAAAGACATGAGGGTTATGTAGATTAATACAAATGAAACAAAAGCCTAAACGAAACAGCAAGCTGGCAATGAAGTATATATCAGCGATATCGATGAGTATAGTCCGGTTGTACCTTAATAAGGCGGGCCGGGTGCTGGAAAGAGTCTCTCAGCTCCTGTGAGTCCTCGGCAAGGGCACAAGACTTATGATAGAGTTCATCCAGACTGGGAGTGGCAAGCAGCATCACCTACACAAAAAACAAATTTGTCTAATATTAAGATAAACAAGCAAAAGGAAAGTGGAATAAAAAGGAAAAAACTGGGTCCCCTTTCTCTCCAAAAGCATGCCAAACACTGAATAAAGATTCATAAGATTAATTTGTCTTCACACCTTAGCACTATAGGTGTGGTTGGCATCTTGAGGGTCCAGTACAGCTGTGTTCTTCACTAAAGAGTCCACCTCTTTATGCATGATGTGGAAGTTACAGTAATTTCCAAAGCTAAAAGGTCGTGATAAGGGGAAGGCATCCACCCAAGTGAACACAGCATCAAAGAAGTCACTTGGGATGTAGAGGCTCTGATATCTTCGCCGAAGCTCCATCATGTCACAGTTGTATCTGCAGAGTATCCATGTACACAAACAGATGCTTACATAGGAGGTTTCCATCACACACAGTATTAGTAGATCTACAGTTTCATCATAAACAACCAGCAGAGTTCACATTCTTATCTTACCCATCAAGTGAGAACTTTGAGAACTGCACAGTATAGCGAGGCACAACTCTGCGCGGACGTCTTGGAGAACGATCTCTTCGAGGAGAGCGGTCTCTCGAGCGTTTGCGTGCTGGAGAGCGCTCCCTTGATCTTCTTCGTTCTCTGTCCCTCTCACGGCTGCATGAAAATCAAATCAAGCACCACTTAGTGAATGCTAAACAGCAACTAAGAGTGACTAGGAGTGAAGCAACCACAAATATATTCGTAGGCATAAAATAAAAACCAGCTACATAATTACTTGACAACTACATGGGTTAACATGCTATGTCTGCGAATAAATAATTCTCAGATAGCATTAGTCTACAAGACACAATAATACTAAATTTAGCCTATTATTGAAATCATCATCTTGATGCAAAGGGGTAATGGTGAATTACAGTATGACAGAAAAACAAAGTTGAAGAAGAAGAAGAAGAAGAAGAAAAATAAACCTACAGAAATGTTACTGACCTACGGTCATCTTTCCTCAGAATGAGCTCTGGTCGTTCACTACGGCTGGGAAAGCGAGGGGAGGGATCCATACGTCGCACAGGCTGTGGCTGGGGCATCATTCGTACAGGAGGCTGCAGCAACCCCCCAGAAAATACAGAATCTACACAGAAGACAAAAAAATATTATATTTCCTCTATAGCTCTGAACAAATTTGGTACCACATAACTTTTTAGGAGGTTCGACTGCCCTACCTTTAGGGGGTGGCTGGGGCAGGAGAGGCTGAGGGGGATTCTGTAAGAGTGGTGCTAGAGTGGCTGCAGAAAGCTGGGCCTGAAGCAGGGAGGGAGGGGGACCCTGGGTCGGCATGCTGAAGGTAGTTGGTGGAGGTAGTGACTGAAGCATGGAGGGACCTGGCTTGAGCATGTTGGGGCCAGGAGGCTGGCTCTGAAATAGGCACAAATAAACCAAGCATGGGTCAGAATCAAATGTCAACAGCATAGTACTATGAAAATTAATCTTGAAAACTAATCTGGAACTAGGTCTACTGCAGTGGTCCTGGCCATTTAGGCATGTGAAATACAACCAATGCGAATTTAATTTACTGAAAAAGTTTGCTGTCTGGGTGTATGGAAAACAAAAGTTATTCATTCCCTTCCACTATAACAATAGCCTGTTCTGAAAGATGTAATCCACCAAAGAAGCAGCTTAGTGTGTTAAGGTGCAACCCCAACAGAAGAAAAAAGTTGTTAAATGAAAAAACACCCCTCAAAAAAAGTTGAAAGACAGAAATCCAAGTTGGTGTTAAAAAAGCAATGTATAAATTTAAGACATATTTTCATCATGCATTACTTCTGTGTCAAAAGCTTCTTGCTATACCTCTAGATTATTGTCGTTGCCCGAAAGAAAGGAATTGAGGAACTGTGACTAACACCTGTTCATGCAGTGAGAGAATAGGGGACATTAGAAAAAGAAAAGGAAAAGAGCAGGGTTACATTTGGTCTTGTGTCCACCGCAGAGTGTAGATCAGAGTAGCGCTGAACTCCTGCGTCAGAGTAAAAGCTGGACAGCTGTGGGGAAACCTGAGGTAGGGGCTGGGGCGGCTGGTGCTACATAGAGATCGAAAACACAGCAATCAATGGCACGCTTTAAAAAAAAAAAAAAAAAAAAGAGGAAAAGACAGGACCTGATTATTTTTACTTTTAACAGAATTTGGCGATTTAGACTTGCTTACCGTTTGGTTGGGCAACTGAGGTAAAGTCTGAATGCGTTGTGCATTCCACTTGAAGGGCATGTTGGGATTATAAACAGCTTCCACAAGAACTCGGTCGCCAACTTGAGGCGTTTTCCCCTTTACCGCACTACAGAAACAACAAGAAACAAATGTAGAACTAACTATAATATTAAAAAAATATGTACTATTGAAGATAATGTCCATATCAGTTGTCAAAAACTCAAAGTTCTATAATAAGTTCTTACCTAAGCTGGAAGAAAACATCTTCATCCACAAAACCAAATGTGTCATGCAGCTTGTTGACCACCCCAGTAAATACACGTTGTTTCTGGGGCTGGGTCTGCTGCTGGTGGCTTGAACGGGGGGTTGGGTATGAGACCGTGATCTGGGCTGTCTGTTGTGGGTTTGACAAACTAAGACTGGTAGGCAAAGCAACAGGGGGCTATGAAACACAAAAGACACCAATATGACAAAATAGAAAGCCAGTTTTTCCCAGTTTATTTTGCCTAACTATGTGTTGGTGTACGCATCACACTCTTGAACATTCTTAAAAGGGGAATATCTGCCCTTTTCCTATTTTTTAGCAAACCTTTGTTTATGCTTACGATTAAACGATTCTAGACTAAATGATGTACTGTAAGCCCTCCCAGTCCATTAAAAAGGTGAAACAAAGGTTTAGCAAGTGCTGGCATTTTTTTAATCAAAGCACATAACTCAAGGTCAATTAAGAATTTATAGCACTTAAAATGCAGTAACACTCAAGAGAAACTAACAACTGCTCTCACAATACCTTAAAACAGAGAAGGACATTACACTGTAAGCACATGTAGTTCTCTATAAATATGTGCTGAATGTACCTTCTTGTCTTAGGCTTCAGAATGAGCTTTCTGCAAGTACACAAACCATAGGTCTGGTTTCTACCTACCATCTGAGAGAGTATAGCAGTTTGCTGGAACAGGCTGCCAGAAAGTCAGCTCATATTACTAGTTCTACCTTCTACCTATATCCATTGTAATATAGTATATACAATATATGAAATTAGTCTGAACAAATATAACAATGAAAATTACCTGTGAAAGCAGGGCCTGCTGTGGCTGAGGAAGCTGTCAAAACCAGAGAGATAGAAAAAAAAAAAAACATTAGAAGACAAGTGTTCTATAAAACAAGCTATTTGTTTTAATAGCTCAAATGATATACAAATGGCACATACAGATGGCTGTATTTTCATAGTAAGTTTATGGACATTTATTAAAATCTGTAAATAAACAAACAAAAAACTAGAATAAAACTGAATTCTAAATCAGTTGCAGCAGTTCACTAGTTGGAGAAAGGAAAGGAAAACAGGGACTTGCCAAGACTTGTGGTGCTCTAGGCTGCACCATCTAACATGATTATTACACAAGCTGTCAACAAGTGCACTGAGCCTTTTTATTGCAAAGCCAGTAAGAAAAAATAGGTTATAGTAAAAACTCCCACTGCTAAGATTTGTCACACAAACCGACAAAACACAACCTTTTTCAACCATTTCATATTTTCTGATACAGAAGCTCTGTGTTTGTATTTCTTCCATATTTTTGGGCCACCTTTCCAGAACAAAAGCACATAACCCTCCATGATCTACTTGATACCCAATGATACCAAATAAAAAAATTAACAGACAGCACAGAGAACTTACAAGGCATCTTCACACTAAGTACTTCATATAATCATGGTCAACTGCTGCCAGCAATTAAAATAAAAAGGGATTTTAAGACCCTCTTAAGAAAGGACATTTTAAGAAGGAACAGAGGACAGATGTCCAAGTACTTTAGTTTTAGACGTATTCCCAGGCAATATTTTGCTGACAAACTTTAGTTCTTTCAGTACTAAAACCCAATGAACACTCCACTGTCTGAAATTCACCAATAACCTAATTCAACAGTACACATTACAGCTTATTCTAAATATTAGGATAGTATTGCTCTCAAAAAGAAAACAATTATTCCATCATAGCTATCTATTTTTTTTTTTGTTAAATCCTTAAGATCGATATGACAAAGAAGACACGGAGTGAGCCTGTATACCTGATGTGGTACATTGTAGAGTGTCTGCTGAGGTGGCGGCTGTGGTGGAGGAGCCTGAGGGGGCTGTTGCTGCTGTTGTTGCTGCTGTTGCTGATACTGCTGCAAGGCTGAATTGATCTGAGACTAAAATTAAACATACATCAGTGAGAGAAGATTATTTACTGCAGTGAAGCAGGAGTAGGATTAGTCATTTCACAGACTCTTGTATTCCAGAATCCCTTCAACATAAAGACACACGGCAGGAACTTACACAAGATGGTATTTATCATAACAAAAAGCCGCTCTTGAAGTGTTTTTGTCATAATACATAAACATCTGGGATAAGACACATGCATCTCATTTAATAATAAATATGCATGCGTTGCTACATCTGTTCTCAAACATCTAAACTTAGCAAGACTCAGTCAGATCAAACACTGGAATGTTGCAGAAAAACAGTAGGATTGTTCTTTCACTGAAGACTTGCAGTGTGACCAAAACCCTGGATACAGTACAGCATGGTTCGTTAGCTCACCTGTTGCAGTGCAGCTGCAGCAGCTGCAGCAGCCTGCTGCTGTAGGGCTGCAGTCTGCTGGGAAATCTGATAATTGGCAGCCGACTGTGTGTTGAGGGACGCTGCAGCTAAAGACTGCTGCGAGTATATGGTAGGGGAAGCACCCAGGAGAGATGGTTGCTGAACACCTAAAGCTAAAACAGAACAGAGATGCTAAGAAACTACACGCAACTGCAATAGCACTGCTTCTAGTCTGGCCACCCAGAGCAGACCATCACAAAGGCCAAATCAGATAGTAGTACAAACTGACCGACCGTGTTACAGTATATTGAACCTTCAACCTTCACAATTAGATAAAAAAAAGGAAGGTAAAGAACCCCCCCCCCCCTTCTAATCGACAAGCTACAAAAATGTGAAATGTCATCTGTCTAGTGAAAAGACAACAAGATAACAATCCTTCAGAAATGGTGAACTGATCGAATTTTAACAGAACATACCACGTCCGGCATTACTTACAGTGTAGGCTGTTCAGGTCGAGGGACTGTCCTGAGTGTCCAGGCTGAGAGACCGCTGTGGCAGCAAACTGGGCCGCCCACGGAGGGTTCTTCTGTCCCCCAAACTGGGCCATGGAGACCAGCTCAAACTTCTGATTGACCAGCGGCAGACACTATCCTGTTGGAACTGTTATTGTTATCATTTCATCACTAACCATTACAATAAATCCAGTACACTAACATTAAAACTACAGCAGCCAGCTGGCTGAGATGGTGTGGTGCCTCCTGTCACCTTTAGGAGGCAGCCACCTAGCTGGTTAGCTAGTAAACAACCTGGACAGCCAGCAACCCTAACTGGTTGCAAGCATGGCTGCAAGACTACAAAATTCACAAACAAAATTAACTTACTAGTAGAAAAACGAAGCATTTAATGCTGCTAAATCGTCTACGGCGTAGTTCTGTTGGCTGCATGAATCTCTTTTGGAGCAGACGAAGCCGGCCTGAATCGAGCTAAGCTAACACGAACTAAATTATGTGGTAGCCCAGACACACAGGCTGGCTAGCTAGCAACAACACCAAGCGTGACAACGCTTTAGCAAAAAGCGATGATAGCGGATACATATATTCGCCGAGAAACAAAAAGATGAGGTAAACCTAACACATGTAGGTATTTAAAGCGAGAAAAAGCCTAAGTGGTTTAAAAAAAAACACAAGTCAGCACAAACTGCAGAGCCTGCAGCAGGCTAAGCTAACCGAGCAGCTTTAGTTTGTGTTACACATTGTTAGGGCACTGCCTGTAAACAGAGGACCACAGATTACATTACATAGTTAGCCCAGGTAAGGTTATGGTGATTTCGTTTTAAACAGCCAATAATACAATGTTTAATATACAGCGGCAGATAAAAAAAAAAAGAAAAACAACAAATGTATCCCGTTGGTGTTATCAGCTTACCCTCCGTTCTGCTGTTGGACCGGTGCACAGATCCAGGACTGCTATAGCGCATGCGCATTACACCACAACGTCAAGACCCCAGAGCTCTGAAGCAGATTCAGATTATGTAATATTGTGTGACTGAGTATCCCAGACAGGGATTAAGCCTAGTCCTGAACTAAAAGCATGTACAGTACATTTAACCTAAAGTACTCACATTTTTATAACCTAGTCATAACTCTCATACTACACTAAATGGACAAAACTGACCTCTTAAATAATGAATTCAGGTGCCTCCTCACTCAAAGTGAAGGACAATCTTGCATGCCAAGATATTTTGGACAACACCATGCTTCCAACTTTGTGGACAGTTTTTACGAAAGGCCCTTTTCCTATCAAGCATGACTGCCCCAGGACACAAAGCAAGATCCATAAAGACATGGTGGGATGAGTTTGGTTTGGAAGACCTTTACTGGCCCACACAGAGCCCAGACCTCAACCCCATCCAACACCTTTGGGATGAAACTGGAACAGATTCTCAAAAGGCATTGCATCAAGGCCTGACCTCAAAAATGCTCCACAGAATGAATGGTCACATATTGCCTCAAAAACGCTCCAACACTCACTTCTCTGAGCCAATGAGCAGATCAGCTCAAAAACTGATAAGCACTCAGCAGTAATAATTTTTGGCTGTGGAGAAATAGAAAAAAGACAGCTATGTTTTCTTGGATTTTTTAACGTACATCCTTCTACTTTCCAAATTCTTTAGCCGTTTAGCCACAGTCACCTCCGTTAGTTAAGAACTAATTTGAAGGCACTCCTTACTTATTATAAAAAGTGACCTCTGACAAACCATGAAAATGCCACCGATTTCTCAAAATAAAGTAAAAACAAATGTTTGCAGTGTCTAATCACAACATTTCAATCCCACAAGTTAAAAATATACACAAATATACATAATTTAAAAATCTTTGACTTTTTTGCAAAGAAACTGAATCAGTGTTAACTAAAGCCAAAATCCAAAATCTTCTTAGAGGACACATTGTGATTTAATTTATTGATATATATTGTCGTATTGCTCAGTTCTAGCCAGATTTTTTTTATGGTAGTCAGTTATTTGGCAAAGCACAGCAGCACACCAGTCATACCAGTAACCAGTTACACTCTTTTGCTGGAGATTTATGCACTTCAGTAAAAATCAACTCTGCCTGCAGGCCCATGTTTAAAGAAAAAAAAAAATCCACATTGCTGTGTTTCTTAGATGCATTTATTTGTACATTTTTAAGTAGACACTTTTTGCAGGATAATCAATGAATTGAATTTTGTTTAACCGTTAGTTTCTACAATGTCTGTAAATATTTCAGCAAAACCACTGTACATGAAGAAATTAACTTACAGGTAACAGTAAGTGAATTCACTTTTCCCTAACCCAGATTCTGACATACCTAAACAATGTAATCCAAGTTTTTAATGGGTTGCTTTATTAGCCTAGTGGAACCATTTGAGGGTCCATGAAAACTGGTTTGAAAACCACTGGTGTATACTTTCTACTTGTGCATCAGTCTGCCTTGTACACTACAAATCTCCCAAAGACAAATGTGACATATTAAACACTGGCTGTCTAAAAAAACTGCTTAATTTAATGTGTAAGTACAAGATTGCACAATGCTATAAGTACAATATACAGAAATAAAATATTTTACTAATAACTTTTAGCTACATCTACATTTTATTTTTCTTGTGATATAGGTGGTGCTGAATGAAAAGGCGGCTCTAGACTCGCAAGGCATAACCAGTGGCAAATGTATTCAGACGTAACATACAGCCCATGGTTGTTTTGTTAATCCTCAGATATTTTCAAGTGAACTGTGCATGAGTGGACTAACTGCTAAGGACAAGTTAATTTATTGAATCTTTAAAAAAATATTTAAATCTGAAATAAAATGCACTATTTTAGGGGAAATACAGTATTGTAGGGGAAATTATTCACAGTGGTGCTGACATTTAATCAGCATATTTTAGTTCACAATTTCCCCAGCTGATTATTTTGCTTTCATCTTTTGCACTATACTGGCTGAAAGATGAAAAACCAGTTAACATGCACATTTTAATATAGAAAGAAATGTTAAACATCTCTAGAGGTCTGAATTCATTTGCATCTGGTAGTAAGCATACTGTTATTTTGTTCTACATGCATGCTCAAAGCCTCTTAATTCTGTCAAAAAATAACCAATGTATACTGGACTCCATGATGATGTTGAGCATCATGCTAAGAGTCTTTTAATTTCTGTTCCACTTCTGAAAACACTTTCATGTTGATTTCGTCCACTTCATCTTCCACCTAAAGAAAAACATGATGAAAATAAATAAGCATGTATATACAGTAAACTCCGTGAGGTGAATAGTGTATAGTGAAAAAAACGCTATGTTACAAAACAAAATGAATGAATGAATGAATGAGATATATATACCGGTATATATAAACCTAAAATTGCCTATTTTTACAGCGTAAACCCTTAATATGCTCCCAAAACACTTTTATATGCTCCCAAAACACATTTTGTTTTAAACCCAGCTTTTAAACCCACATTACTCTTAAAGAAAATCTAAAGGTTAACCCATATCAGTGCCGTACCATTTACACTGAACTGCTAGAATGTAAAATACAGCTGTTACCCCTGTATATACTGTACTGTAATTCATGCATGCACATTTTCTTTGGTATAAACAGGGTAAATACAGTAATAAATTTCATTTACAGTAACAAAAAAAAGAATAAAACTGAAAACACAAGAACACTCGAGACGTTCCACGGGGGAAATTGTGGACTGCAGCTGCCACAGATGAGTCACAGGGCAGCAGCCAATCATCAGCAAGAACATATAAATAACGTTCTCGGATTGGCTACTTTCTAACCTCCCACCTCTGTGTACAGCCTTGTCCACCACGTCTCATCGTTCTTGTGCAGGCAATCAATCTAACCGAGGCTTGGACATCACAAAAGCAAATAAATGCGGAAGATACGTGCAATTTCAGCGAATAATTATTAGTTCGGTTCTCAGAAAAAAAATCTGCGAGACTGAAGCACCAACTGCTGAACGGCGTATAAGCAGGGGTTTACTGTAATCACCTGAGCCCCAATATATTAATATATTAATAATAAATATGTAGTATATAATACATTCACATGACTGCTCTTACCTGTTCCACATCATCTACCTCAGGTATGTAAAACTGCAGCATGTTCTGAATTCCGTTTCTCAGTGTAACCGTTGAGCTGGGGCATCCTGTGCAGGCGCCAACGAGCTTCAGCTTCACAGTACCATCTTCAAAGCCTTTAAAGATGACATCACCACCATCCTCCTGTACAGTAGGCCTGAGAGACAGAACATTCTGTAAACATTTCTCTCATCCTCGTTCACAATCTATGCTATCACATACTTCCAAAACAGCTTAGCATGTAAACCAATTTTGGCAGTATGTACTGCTGCTTGTACAGGAACAAAAGACACCTTTAAAAGTCAAGAATCCGCTTTGATATGTGATTTCTTGTCTCAAGGAACATGAGAATAGCTTCCTAAAGTCACAATCCGTCCTTAAAAAGTGAGTCATTAACTCTTCTACACTACAACATGAGTGTCGTTGGAATAGTAGGGTAATGTTTTAAGATAACTCTTGAGCAGCTCAGAAATTAAAGGACTGTTTCAACTTTTGTAATTAGGCAGAAGGTTCCGCACCATCGTGGCCAAAACGGAGAAGCTCAAGAACAGCTTTTATCCTCTGTCCTATTTTATTACTTTTGTACATAAAAAAGGAGCGGTTCAGGGTACATTTCACTATCTGTTGTACTTGTATAATTATGTATGTGACAAATAAAGAAAGAAACTTGATCTTTATTAGTTCTAAGGTAGGAATCATTTTTTTTGCCCGCATTAAAAATGAACAAAGAAATCAAGCCATTTAAGCAATTTCCTCTGGGATCAATTACGTTTTGATTATAATTCTGAAATGTCTGTTTGAGGCTGAGATTAGTCAGTGGGCTCTTATTCCTGCTGAATGTTTCAACCATGTGAGAAATGTGTTAAAGCAACTCTGTCATGACGAAACATTCTGCTTTTTGTTTTGTAATATCACAACAAACAGCATATAAATATGTATCTTCTAATTCCAATGCAAACTTGTGCATTTAGTCATATTTGTGTTTGTTGTAAGTTTGTATGGGTTGTTTTAATTATTTAGCCAAGCATTAGACTGCTGTGCCAAAGCCGGATGGCATTTATAAATTGCAACACTAAGCTTTTCTAAATAGAAAGGATTAGGGGCCGTTCACATATCGCACCTGAAAACGCGAGGCGCGTCGCTTTCTCCTTCTTTCCAAAAGCCCTCGGGCGCCTGCGCTCCGGAAATGTCTGTCATTGCTAAGCAACCATCAGCCGCGCTCTCCATTAATTTCAGCGATGGATTTCCACCGACGAAAAACCCTTGCTGTAACTTTGCTACGCAATTTATTTACGCAGAAAAGAAAAAAACGCCGTAGTGTTTGTGTTCACCCCATTCTTCAAACGAGCTCCACCTGGACAGCGGGATGTTCAAAGCCTATTTCAGACTTGACAAGGACCAGCTGGAAAAGTTTGGGGGCTTGAAAAACCATAAAGTTCAGGAAATCCCTGGACCACAATGATGAGCTGCTCCTCCATGTTTCTGCTGAGGAAAAGGAAAAGGCGAGGAAGCTAATTGGTTGAATCTTGTCACATGACCTGCTGTGCGCTTGCAGCATTCTGAAAAGTTGAGATGTTTTTAACTCAACGCGGCCCGGACGCGCCTGAAAAAAACTGCCGCGTAGCACCGCGTGCGCATCGCAACCACGTTGCTTCCATTATGAGCGCGGCTGCCGCGCGTCTACATTTGAAATAATGGACTTGAGCGCAAAAGACGTTATATGTGAACAGCCCCTTAAGCTCACATAATAATAATTATCCAGTAATCGGGGGTACAAACATGACTCTTGTCCAAAACCATTTTCACATGAATGAGATGGAATAAAATACCTGATTCGTGTGTCTAAAAGCTCTTTAATCATTGAGACTATGTCATCATCTTCCTCTGATACACCTACAAAATCAGAAAACAAAAGATCAAGAGTCACTACAGAGGAAAATAAGTACATTCTTCACAAAACCAGAGCTGCTCTCTTAGGGTGTGTTCACACTTGGTGTCTTTATTGACAAGAAAAAGTTGACAACGGCGCTTTTTTAGCAAAAAAAAAAAAAAAAGCTGGCAGTGTTCGGTTACAAATAGCAGCCGAGCACGTCTTTTGTTGCTATAACAACAGCTGCAACAGTAGCCTAGTGCTGTGTGATACAAAAATGTTGAGAAAAATAAAGTTGGCTCTTGCGTTGGCTTTTGAAGTTACCGGGGAGGAGAATGACGTTTGTGGGTGCCCGACATTATACGGGGAAGGAAACTGTATGGTGCTCACAACAATTTAGTCCAGGAGCTCCGGTTGGATGATGCACGGTTTGTGGCATAGTTTAGAACACACAAAAGTCAGTTTGAAGACCTGCTACAAATCATTGCACCATCGATTGCAAAAACGCAGACAAAACTCAAACTGCCAGCGTCTGTTTACATTATACATTATATATGCTAAGTGTGAACATAGCCTTACTGTTCTCAGGATGTGTCAGTCCTGTTGTGACAGCTTTTCCACTCTCAAGGAACTTAGTGATGATATCAACCGCATGACGTTTAATGTTTGTCCACTCCACATCATCATCTACCTGTGAACACAGTGAACACATGAGCTTTGCAACTATTTCATCCATTTTCTGCTTTCACAAGATATTAAACATGTATGCTCGCAACATCCATATCCATTAATACCTTGGTAAGTGTAATGAAATCGGGACCAAAGAATACACTTTTCACCCCTTCAACCTGAAAAAGATCCCTTTAGAAACAACAGAATATTTTAGACATATGTTAACTTAATGTTTAACACACCGGCTGTTTGTGTCCTAAACAAGGACACTAAAAGTAGCTCATGTTAGTTCTTGTTAGTCCACAAAACCACATCAAAAGGACAAAATCATTCTGCACTCTAGTTGAAACAAAAGAACAAGGACAAATGACTGTAACTGTAAAACAAAGATAAGCTGTCCGGAACTCCTGGCTACTGGGGCACACTGTATGTCTGACATAAATGCTGTTACTAAAGTAATCAAACAGTGCTTGTTTGCTTTTAGACACCACCATGTAATCTAAATTACTTTTTGTTTTTGAAACAGAATTTTACAGAATAATCAAAATTACTTATCATTCACTTTCAGAGAACACAGAAAGAAGAGAAGGACAAATTCATTTAGAAAAGTGCTAACCTTGCTAAAGCTGAACACTGTGCAGAACTTGAAGTTGGGAAATCTAGAGTTCCAGTTCCCAGCACAGGCTTTCCAGGAAGAAACTTTAAGCTTCTGGGGTTTGGTGTGTCTTGTGTCAAAATTGACAGGCATCGCACTGACCGGGAAAGCACAAGTAGCTTTAGAAAAACAGTAAACTAAGGACAAAAAGCAGTGAAATGGAAGTGAACATGAAATCAAACTAGATTTTAAGTTGATAATCCATCAGCATAGCAATAATGTGTATAACACGTTTATTAAAATGCATGTAGGTCTGTGTGTGCGTCTGTCTCACCTGGGATAGGCTTATTCTCTGCCTGAAGCTGTATTCTGTGCTTTTGGGCTAACCATAGAGAGTAGCACTGATGTCTCTCTTTCACTGCTGACCTACAGAGAAAGGGTTTTTATTACGGACTTATCCCAACAATGCAGTTACCCACCGTTTACATGTTCATTAAATAAAATTATGTTTAAACTATAGTTAAATAATTATGTTATAGTTAAAATTAGAACCTAATCAAAAAGACAACACAGAATACTGAAACGCTTTGAAACAGGGGTGTTCAATATCCATTTGGTTATTTCAAGCCTGCTTACACACACCTGATTAAACTTTTCTGTTAATTGGCAGTGGGTGTGCCTGAGCAGGGACTTTATCAAAAGAGGAAAGTAAACGTGCTCAAGAAAAACAAGAAATGTGCTCAAGAAAAGAACGTTTCAATCACGCTCAAGAAAAACTTTGACGAGGATCCTCTTGAAAATGAACTTCTTGATGATTCTAGTCCAACAACAAATTATTCAAGTAATTAAACACATTTAAAATGTAACCATTTGTTGCACTTGTTTTATTTATCGTTCACTGGGTTAGAAAATAATCTCTTGTCTACAGGACAAGGTAAGGTTCCATTCAAGATGGAAAGATGGACTGAACACCAAAGGTAACACCTAAGATATTGTTCATGCAGCTTATGATTATAACTGTAAAAAGTAACACAGTAACATTTCATCCTAATCATCACCCTTTGCAAAATGGTGCACAATCCTGGTTGGCTATTTCACTCCACTGCACTTATCCCAAGCAGCCAGCTCTTTTTGGTTCAACAGTCCAACAATCCAACCATGGGCTGTCTCTTACAGAGAGATGTAAAATTGAAATAAGTAGCCATATTTGGGTACATCTGATCTCTGGCTACTTGACTGATGTCTCCATTAACCAACCACAATCCAACACCTCACCTGTCTGCTGACCTGCCAGTACAGAATAAGGTGGTTGAGATAAGAGCAAAGAATTGGTGGAGTGGTATGATGGAGGCTTTACATCTACAGGCAGAGTCTGGGAGCCGAAGGTAAACTTGGGTGGGCTGAGAGGCAAGTGATGGTTTTGTAAACACGCAACTCTTAAATAACTGATTAAATAATTACACGACTCTTTATTTATAATGAAAAACTGTTTAAATCGAATGTTTAAAGTATTTAATGGGCCCAATGACATGGTTCATCTACTTATTTAATTAGCGTTTTTTGTCTGTTCAGACGCATATTTAGCTGTGCTATCCATACAAAATTCCAAAAAGTAACATCTGGCACTATACGATCCTTCTTGCAACTCAGAATACTGTATATTTTTAACCAGCACACGCACCACTATTGTAAACATTGACCGTCAAAACACACGGGAAATTTTTAATAGTGATGTTGCATGGAAGACATTTGCTGATATCATTCCAAAAAGCCTTAAAGTCAGGCAAAGTGGAAATAGTGATCACTGGTAAAAGTGGCTTATGCGTGAAGCAGCCAAGATGCAAATGAATGACCTCGTCTTCACAACTGCTCTGCCTTTGAGTAGCTAATAACGCAAATAAAAAAGCTGTATCTTCCAAGCCAAATAAGATAACTTTGGATTAGTGGTTAAAACATATAGCTGTTTTCTCCTCATATGTGTATGAAGTGATAAGGATAACGTTGATAAAGGTCTGAGGCTAATGCTAAAGCCCATAATGTTCTCTGTATTTGCTAATGTTAGCAGACATAGCGAAATCATGAAGTTAGAGTTCCCTGATCAACCTGACTGCACCACCAGGGTTTATTAATGCCGTATCTTTTTTTCAGGATAACGAAATGTGTTTAGGAATATCATTGTTTCGTTACAAACCTTGTGGAAACCGCATGTGAGCTCAAAACCCTAAAGAGATTCCATCTTACACACGCCGCCATTTCGTTTGTTTTGAAATTTAGGACCCAATTTTGGCTCCCGTTTAATCTCCTGATAAAATTTCCCCCTCACTTAGAGCACCAATTCATCACAACAATGGACTTGAGACACAAAGCACTGACTGGGGAGACTTCGAAAAAAAAAACTTTAAAAAGCACCAATAGTATAATTATAAAGTACATAGATTTTATGTACTTTATTTGATTAGAGGTCCTTAATAAATCACTGATGAAACTGATTGATTTATTTGATTGGTCAGCTTCATTGATCAAATATGAACTGGTTAACATGAAATATATTTGTAATACTGAGTAATGTTGGTTTCTCAAGGCCTAAAATGCTTCTGGAATAGTTTATAAAGAAAAGAGAAATGTTTTATATCCTGTGGTTACTTTACTTTAATTTTTGTAGCTAAAGAAGTTTCTGGCAATGAAAGAAAACAATTTACTGATATTCCGCTTCACTGTCTACTTGAGAGACTGATGGCTGAATAGCCGGTAGGCCTAAGCAAACACTTAGATAAGGCCAGTATTTGACCCAACCCAAATGTTCTCAAGGCTGTTTTCTGACAGGGCGAGCTGCTGCAAGGAGTGGTTAAAAGGAGGCAGTCTGCCTCATAGCTATCTTTATACTGAAAAGGAAGAATGCAGAATGGGTGGTGGAAACCATGGCAAACTGGTGAAGTGTTCTCATCTTCAGTGACGCTTCTTGTTTTAGGTGCCTGGGAGAAGAGGAACACTATGAAGCTGACCCAACAGCTGGCTGGTTAACATCCATTCAGAGCAGAACTTTAGAGGAACGCAGCAGCATCTCTCCTGAATCTTTCTAGGTTTCCTGCCCAAGAGACATGGGCATCTGGATTATTTTACCCATCACGCTCTGTGCTGTCTCCCTCATCGGGTGCTGGGTGGTGTAAGTTAAACTTTGTATCTTCGTAGTTACAGATGGTATGGTCCTGGGTCCAATAGTGCTTATCTGTCAAAAAGGGTCACACTGAAGTACTGAAGCTTATGAGCTTCCCATCTCTTCCCATGTCTCTCTCTCTCTCTCTCTCTCTCTCTCTCTCTCTCTCTCTCTCTCTCTCTCTCTCTCTCTCTCTCTCT
>JBBJLR010000153.1:12093038-12128819 GCA_037577145.1 Brachypetersius gabonensis
TCTCTCGCTCTCTCTCTCTCTCTCTCTCTCTCTCTCTCTCTCTCTCTCTCTATCTTGTGTGTGTGTGTGTGACATTGCATTCATTTGACAGACACTCTTACAAAGCAAGTTTGAGGAAACACTCAAGTCTGAGAAACAGAGGTTAAAGTGCTAGAATCTTTATTATATGTATGTTATGTATAATATAATTGTGTTGCAGTTTACCAATATATATTGTAATTTGATAATGGTATTAGTGTATAAACATGTGGTGTAACCAGTCCAACAAGTGGAAAAAGGTATTTTGGATGCTGATGTCATACTCAGTATGACTTTTGGCTGGACACACCAGTCAAGTACATTTCAAAAAATTTTTTGCCCTGTTTTCTAATTTAATAGAATAACTTAATTTGTCTATCCATCTGCTTTAACAGAAAGACTCTTTTGGCTGAGTAGGAATTCTCTAAATTTGTGTTTATATCACCTGCTAGTGAAATTCAGTAAGTCTGATTGTCCCCCGACCTGAAATTCTGACTCAGTCACTATCAGCAAGTTCCGGGTTATACATTAAACCACTCGTGCTTGGCACCTCAGCTGCTAGTGAGGGCATACGTTACTGTAAATAAATATACAGCTTAAAGGTAAATAGGTTTTTGGTTTTAATAGTTTGATTTCTCATACATGTTTTTTTTTGTAGGTATGGCATTGCACTAAGCTTCAACCATGTCTGCTCACTCAGTAACTGGTATGTGATAGCTGTTCTTAATTCTTTTTAATCTACAATTTTCTGCTTGGTTTTAAAAGTAAGGTTTTCAGGTGTATTGTTGAATTAAGCTGTGATTATAAATCCTCACACAGTTTGAGTTTTTACTGTTGTGTATAGATAAATGCCCATAAAGGATTCATTTTCATGTCTGAAATGGTTTGTTTTTCCCAGGGAATACAGAAATGCATGTCTGACAAATGAAACTGGGATTTGCTGCACAGTCCTTAATGTACCCACCATTAGGTTAGTGAAGCCTGTTTTCTCATTATCTACAACTGTGAATATGATATGGACATTTTGAATCATACATGTCATTTCTTTACAGCACAAGTGGAACCAGTTTCCCAGAAAATTCCCTGTTTAGTGCTACAATCAATGCCGGTTCATTTTTATGTAAGTTGACATGTTGATCTGTTGATCAATTTTAGTTCCTTTTTTACCCCACACGGTAAACATTGTGATGATCTAATGTTTTTGTGAAAACCCAAATAATAAATGTGGGGCTAGTATATAACTAAGTGTGGGGGAAACCTCTATTATAGTGTATATACCCTCTATTTCTGCAGTCCTGGCTTTCTGTATTTTCCACCATGCACATATCATGGACAGGAGCAGTATGAACTCCTTGCTCAGCAAATTCGCCATGGTTTTCGGTTGTGTCGCAGCCATCGGCGCCTTTGTAGCAGGGAACTGCAATGTAAGTACACACTACACAGAGTAATCAAAATGCTCCACTTTCACCAACCTTGATGTAAAAATGTTAAAAATGACTTTCAGTAAATATAAACCTGACTTATATTTCTAGTGGTCAAGCAGTGTAGCTGGTGTTAGTAGTGTTTCTTTAAAGAACCACAGACAATAAGCCCTGGGGACAGGTTTACTAAAGCTTTTAGCTTGTTTCAAACATTACAAAACACTTACTAGACAGTTATTTAGTATTGACATATTCATTGCCCAATCAGTGGTTAGGTAAGCCATGCCACACCTCATGCCTCAACATTTATGTGCCCAATAATAAACTAATAAGCCTTTCCTTGGTTAAGTGGGTATGTTGGAGTGGGAAAGGTGGGGGGACTCTAGAACCAAGGTTGGAAACTACTGCTCTAGTGCTTGCCCAAGAGTAATACCTAATCCGGCTAATCAAAGTTGTCAGGAAAATCCGTAGATTAAAGCTATGTCTGTTACTCATCAGGAGTCGTTTCCTGTTAAGTCTTGGAGTGGGTTCCTGGTTTCTTACAAAACCTTATAAAGACTTTTAATAAATCGTTCTATTATTTTTCAAAGCGGCTCAATCCTAAATTATGCAGTAAGGTGTGACCTCAAATGAAATCTCCCAGAACAGGTTTTGAAGGCCTGTGTCAACACGTGTGCATGTGAATAGACTGCAGTGCCTGTGTGTATACAGTGCTGTGATATAGTGTGCAGTAATAATGGAATGTGTTTGATTTGTTGTTGGCAGCATTACCCGTGTTTTGCATTCACATAAATCACATGAGCAAATCTGTTTCAGACAGTAATCAGAGATGTCTGTGGTGTTGTGTTCTTCTTGTAGCCGGCGGAGCTGATATTGCTGCATTACCTCGGAGCCGCTTTGAGCTTTGTGTGTGTCTGCTTCTACACCACTCTGCTGACCTCTCTGACCAGCAGGTGCAACCTTACTGGACTGGAGCACTTCCTCTATCCAATACGCATCATCTCCACCAGCATCCAGGTCATAGTGACCATCCTCTGTATCCTTTCAGCATCTGTATTCTACATATTTTGCAGTATTACATGCCAAAATGCTTTCATTGTAGAGAAACTTTCTAGCTTCAGGGAGGCAACAGAGAGATCGACAGGGATGATTCATAGTTGGTTAGATCATGAAGACCATTACATGGAAATTCCTTTCTGTTTAAAAACTTTGCACTGTCTGATCATAGACCAGCCTATAATGCGCAGCTTAGAGAATAAAAAATAAACAAAATAATTTCCTTAATATCTGCTTGTCAGACTGTCTCTTCTTTGTCCAAGACAACATCATCTATAAGCACGTCTCGGCCATCTTTGAGTGGACCCTCAGCGTGAACCTGGAGCTCTTTGAACTCAGCTACGCAGTGGAGTTTTATTTTTTCTCCTCCGCAATGCTCTCAGTACTTCTCTCAAAGAGGGATGAAGAGAAAGCTTTCATTTTGTCCTGATGACTGCCATCATGTCTACTTTAGATTATTTTCCATTTTTCTCCTATGGATTCCTGTCATGCTTTTTTGTCTTTGACTTTTCAGTAAACCAGACAGAAAGTTGAGCATGCCGGCATGTTTTTTTTTTTTTTGGAATTCTGTAGATTTCACAAATGCCACCTTTGGCCTTGGTTGGGGGTTCATTCATATCCTGCATTTCTGCTAATGTCAACGCAGGTCGTTCATTCTTTAGATTTGCTGCACTATATCTTGAATCCTTCATTTTAATCTAATCACTGAATACCTCAAACACTGGGAAATCAGAGGAGAGTGGAACGCTTTATGTGGTAAAAAATAAAGAGAAGAATGTAGCAATGCAGCCAGTTGAGAAACTCTTTACCTCATATGAACAGATTTTGTTGAATGAAAATCCATGGCATATCAGTTGCATTGCTATGTCACAATGTCCAGTCAGATCCTCTATATTGCGAACATGATTAATTCTCCTGTTTTAGGACAGTTCAGGCTATAATGCAGTTGATAAGTTTCCCAGTTCTGCTGGTAGAGAATGAACCAAGCCCTCATTCACACGATGCAGGACTACACTGATGCACTTTTCTGAACAAAACTTTTAACAATTTTAACTCAGGTTCATTAGCTGCGTTTGCTCCTGGAACATCTCCGTTAACGCATTCAACTTGTTTAGTGGCTCAAATAGATATGGAAATGTTTAGACAAGGCTGATAACCAACATATTTGTTGATGTAAATGCTGGTGTATACATGTTTATCAAATGTATAAATTGGAACTCCTTGATTTGCATTACAAAGAAATGTAACATCTATTTATACATGGTAGCCCAGTATCACAGAGTTCTCCTCTCTCGACTCCATCAATACAAACTGAAATAAAACTATTTAAACCTCTCTGTGCTCAAAGTTTTTAAACCCATTACACAGGTCAAAAATAATCAAAGATATTAGTAGTGTTTTTCATGCTGATTTTAAATCTGTTTAGTTTTTCCTGCACATCCAGTTTTTGTAATGAAGCTAGTTATATATTGCATGATATTTGGTATAATTAGCATGTAATAATCATATGCTGAGCATTTTTGAAGAAACAGTTGATGTGACTGAAATCTGCATGAAAGACTGATTTTGAAAAGTGTGTTGTGGTTTCTAATGATTACAACCTTTTTTTGGACCCGTTTTATTTGTACATACTGATAAAATGATTGTTGTGCATCCCCTACATGGCTGTAGGTCCCAAGATGATTAACATTTGTTTGAAGGCTGGTACTCAATTTAATTGAATGTTTACATTGACATTTACAGCATTTATCAGATGATTTTATCCAACGCGACTTCCATTCCTTAACTACAGAGGACAGTCTCCCTGGAGCAACTTGGGGTTAAGGGTCTTGTCCAGGAACCCAGTGGTGGTGCTGAAGGTAGAATTCAAAGCTATGATTCCAGAGGCAAGTACCCTACCACTAGGCCACCACCCCCCCCCACACTGAGCACTTATTGGTCTAGTTTCTTCACCTACGATGGTGGTATGTTGTGGAACCTGGTAGGATTTCAGGTTTGTTTTGCAAAAACATTTAGGTTAAGGTGTTGCCTGAAGTTATTACTGCCAGATTGCTTCACTTAATAGACTTTTGTTATTAATCTGGTACTGAAAAAAAACCATCACTCAGTGACAGTTTTTGGTACTCTTGGTACTGTAACAGCACATTCGTAAAAACAGCAATGGTAGAAAAGCACAACCACAAAAAAGTAGTGTGTTTTACTATTCAAGCCGCCCTAAAAGCCATTCTGAACAGGATTAGGGTTTTAAATCGGAGAAACAGCTCATGCCAGTTTTCACACTGAACAAATTCTTGTAAACTTGGGTGTGGTAAACTTGCATCTTGACGAACTACGTGGTTGCCAAGGCCAAAATGTCGCTAATCATAGAGAAGTATGCTTGTGTGTCTAAACAGCATATTTAAATGAACTTGATTTCAACTTAACACATTCAAATCAATATTCTTGTTATACTCAAGTCTAGTCAGCATTTTCTGTACATTTATTTTCCTACGTTCTTACTGCAGTCTGTTAAAGAACTTCAGACCCTTTTAAAACCCTTGTTTACAGCCTCTGGCCAAAATAATTTTGTTCAGCCATTTATTTACTTTTATACCTTATATTAGAAACTGTTCATTATTCAAAACAGCAATCAGAGGACTGTAGGATTCCTTTTTTTTTTATTTTGTCCATCGCCTGTATTCACACAGTGACATTTGCATACAGACAATCAGGTTTGTACCTGTGAATTACGGCAAGGAAACAACTGCACCTGTTCATTTTTTTCAATGGTCCGGAAACTGGTAATAGGTGTGGTATTCTGACGCCACTGGCATATTTCACAACAGCGACGGATACATTTTAACTTTCTTAAAAAAAGAAAACAAAAAAAAGGGGGAAAAAAATAGGACTTAAGAAACCACAGTTATACCAATGCCAAACGCAACTAATGTATTTTAAACTTAGTCATATTCCATTAGTAATGTGTGTATGGAAAGTTAAGAAACAGCACAGATCATCATCCTGTTAATGCAAAGCACTTAACCTTTACTCGAAAAAAGGTAATATACATCCTGAAATTACAGATAGATACATGAGCAAAATAAATTCACAATGAATAACCTCTCATTCGAATTCACCAACTGATGTGGTGTAAACTAGAAAATGTTTTCCATGTTAAGAGGGGAAAGGTGAGAAGCACACCTAAAAAGCATGGATGTATAGGTATTTACTGTATAATACACTGTAAAAAATGTTCTAGATTAGGCAGTAGTCCACAATGCTAACAACTTCACAAAAAAAGGAAGAAAACAGTAAATGAAATCAGGAACTTGATCTTCATTCATCCTCTTACTAATTTCAACTGCAATGCATATCATAAATAGATGTGGGGCTAACACAAAAGCTGAAAATAGGTCTACAAGCAAGATTCCACAATTTCAGCATAGCTGAAACAATAAATGGCCACTCTGCCAAATTTTAAACTTGGAGAGCAACCAGCTAACTTGTTACAAACCTTTAAGATAGTCAATCTGTAGGTGCCTCTGCAATCACTTCTTGTGCCAAACACGTCCAACTTAAGCATGTTAAAACAGTTGTGGCCCTTAAAAATTTGTGTAGATTAAGTTTTTTTTACCTTTGTACGTGTGAAACGCTTTTCATAACAAAAGAAGAAGAAAGGTTAAAGGAACAAAAAGTGTCTCTTCAATCTAAGCCTTAGAACCTCTTTAGCTAGGGAAAAGTTGTTAGTTTAACTTTCGAATTCTAAAAAATTGACATCTAGCTTGAGTCATATAGCTTCAGCTGATGCAGTCCCCGCCCCCACAGGTCAAAACCTATTAAGGATGGAGAGAACTACACATTTACATATTTAACATTTTTCGCCTTTTTTCTTAAAAATGAAGGACACTACAGTAGTTGACAACTCAAAAGTATTAATGTGATGCAAATTTGTAATTTTATAAACCTACAAGTTGAAAGTCTTCTTCAAACTGAGTACATGTTCTTTGTCGTGGACCCACTTTTGCTAGAGGTGTCATCATGGGACTGGTATCCAATAAGCGTTTTGATGGGGAGATTCAAGCGTTCTTTGTATTGTTGCCTGAATGGGAATAAGAAACAAAACCATCAGATATAGCTTGATCACTGATGTTGCATGAAAAAAGCATATAACATCCAAAAAAGTATAAAGGACTTCTCTACTGATGTAAATTCAAGGGTCTGTTCAGAGCTAAACATGAAACATTAGAGTAAGAATATAGTTGCCCTGTGCGTTAGCACCCCCTAGTGGACAGGAATTACAAAAAAAAAAGAAAGTAGGAAGATGTTAAAAGATACAGGTACTGGGCAAAGACACCAGAGAAAATGTTTTAATCCTATTTAAAAGCTGTTTCGTTGGGCTCTCACTAAACACTGATTAAAAATAAATGCAAAAAAGGTAGCTAGTGATTTTATGCATGTCAGCAAGCTCGCCTAACCATTTCCAGACATCTTGTTACTGCAGTTACAATCAAACACCTTGAAATAACTGGAAATATGTTCAAAATGGTTAGAAACAAAAACCTTTTTTACTGCTTTGTCTGCATTTATTATAATGTTGATAGAAAGACACTCGTTGAAATAAATTGCTTTAAAAAATCTGCAACGGTGCTCAAGTCGTACGTCCAAGTACTGTATAACATTTCGCTCATATTAAATGAGCAACTCCTGACAGGAGCAGTTAGTTTGAAAGAACATAAAGGTAAAAGTACAGAAACAGAAAGACACATTATGTAATGCAGCATCTAATGTTCAAAACTGTTTTGTAGAATGCGATTTTGTTTTGTCACAACTAGCTCGGGGATAAGACTTTGGCTTGTGGCTAGATAATTGGACTGGACACAGTAAATCATACATGTTGAAATGCATAGAACTTTTTCAATGTGGAGAGCCTTAATAAGCTGAAAATAGAATCTATCCAAAATATCGCTAATTGAAAGGTTAAGGCTATAACATTTTTGCTGTATCACGAAATGCACTGAATCAAGATATCATTGAACAGACTGGATTTTGTAAACAGTTACACCTCCATGTATATACAAACAAAAAGGTGACCCACCCTATCGTCATGATAGCTTCTCTATTTTGGCAGTTTCCTGTCCAGATGGCTATTTTATCCCCTTTTGGTCGAACGTTGACCACAGCTCCACATACGTCTTCACTGGCCTCATCAAAAGACTCCCCAATTAAACACAACAGCTGCAAAGTAGATCAAAAAAGCAAAATCAGGGGACAAAGAACAAGCTGCAGGTATTATCTTCTCTGACCCAGAGATCTTAGCTTAATGCTAAAAAAAAATATATGGAAGCCTACTGTCTCCATCCAGTAGCGGTCTAGGTCATTATGCCGCTGCTGTTTGCTGAGGGTCATCAACCATCTTCCTCCAAGTTTATTCCTGTCATCTTCCCACATGGGCTTGATTCCATCCTGAGACATTCAAAAGATTCAAAACAGAAAAAAATTTAAAAGACACACTGGATGAATCAGGACTTACTGGGGAGAAGTAAACCAGGGAATAGACAAGTGATAAACTGCTTTTCTATCATACCTTAAATAAGCAGTAATCACAACCAAATCCAAGTTTACTGGGTTGTTGTATATGATTGTATAATCTGTTGGATTTAAACAAAACACATAAAACCATATTAAGACGACGGTCAGTATTTCAGAATCCTACAGAACCAGTTTGGTAAATTTTAGAAATAGTGGTTCAAAACACTTACGCCCAGAAATCTTCAACAGTGTCAAATTTTGAGATCAGTCGCAGGTTTTCTGTCCAGCTTTTGCTCTTGTCATTTTTGAAATACCACAGAGCCCACCTGTAAAAGAGATGAGTGGGAGTTTGAATAAAGTGTCACCAATGACCTTAAAGGACCTCATTCAAGGCATACATTATTGGAAAAACATGACAAACCAAAATGTTTTAAGGTCAATGGGTTATGCTTCACAGTAAATAAAAAAAGGGCAAACTGAACAAAGAACCTTGACTTCTTTCAGGCTAACTGTAGCATAATGAATTGTCTTTCAATCAAAAAGCCATTGTATTGAGTAACATTATTCCTTTATGCAGGCAAAAAGGGAGGCAGGGGTCATCAGTGTGCCACATTTTTAAACAGTGCACAGAGCAGTCTTGGCCTTAGGGAGAAAAAAAATATCACATTTGTAGTCTTATCTACAATGGCTTTGTCTTAACTAGAAACAAGAATTTCACCAAATCCATTTAAAATAATGCATCTTTACATGTTGAGTAAAGTTTCAGGGCTATGTCTACAATCAATGAGACCCATCACTGGTCCAGGGATGAGCAACTGAGAGCAATGTGCAGTCACAAGGTCGATGGGTCTGGAAAGAGACCGCTCAACATGTGTGGTCAGCACTTTTCACAGTCCTACAACACACTGACAAACTGTCACCGCATCATATATGTCGTTCAGACAAGTAAGAGCCATGAGACCGCTAATTACATTATTGTATCCAAAGTGACCACTTTTAATTAACATGGTTTGCAGTAAGCTTTAATTTACACTGTAAGATCAGCATTAGACCTCACCTGTAATAAACACTGCAACCAATTCGGGGCAAAAAGACCTTGTGTGAAATCTAAATGAAAATATTTTTACCTGTTTTGCAAAGGGTGTTTAATATACTGTTCAGGACTTGCAACAGCTGGGGTAGGACTATCATTTGTAGCTTCTTCACTTTCAGTTCCTCGCTGCAAGAACAAACCCAAATTTTGGACAAATTGAAGGCACTGTAATTTTGAAACTACTCATTTTCCCACTGTCAACATTAAAGCAAATATAACGAAAGATCAAAATACAGTTGTATAAACTTTAAATAAACTGTAACTAAATGTACAGACCATGAAATGTGACCTATAATGACAAAGGAAAAAGTATTTTGGGGGTGGGGGGTCCGAATCAGGGCCTGGTTATCCACCTCACCATCACCACATAACTGGAAACAGACGCTGGAACTAATCAGAGAACCGGTAAATAATACATACTAGTCCGACACTACCGCTTGTAAAGCCACTTATTTAGGCGGTTAACCTAAGATTAAAGCTAAAAGTCCTGGATAGCAGCAAAAATAAAACAAAAAAAACTTGAACGTGGACCAAACACACCCTCTACTGTCGAGGAAACCCAAATCAGTTCGATAAAAATCTCCAGATCCCCACGTTAACATGAGTTCATTCATAAAGAACACCGCTTGAGTTGTGCCCTTAGTTAGTGTCCAGTACTTGATCATACGAGTCCTTAATTAAGCTCAAACACTACATTGTATGAGTTCTTAGTTAGGCTCCAACATTTCATTATGTGTGTCCTTACTTAGGCTCCAACGTTTCATTTTACGAGTCGTTGATTAGGTTTCAACATTTCACTACATGCGCCACTTAGTTATGATCCGGGACTTCATTATGTGTCCGTAGTCACCGTCCACCCCGAGAGAATGAGGGCGAGTGAGTGAGGAAGGCAGGGGGAGCTAATCTTGGTCCGCACTCTGGGCTGAGCTAGCCTGTAAATCGAGCTAGCAGCCAACACACGTGTCCGCCTGTCTGGACACAACTGGCTTCGCACGGATGAATCGGCAAAAAAGAAAACAGTCGCTCCGTTCAAAAGAGTTAACGTCGCTGAAATAACGAGAAGACCGTCGTTGATTTATAAATGCGATGAAGGAGGAACAGTGTCTGCTGTCGTGTCTCTTAAGAGCGGAGAAAGTGAGCCGTGCCCCAGCCATGTCTCTGAAACAGAGCCTGCAGTCAGGAGCGTTAGCCTAGCAGTTCCCCTTCAGCTCCTCCAGCACCAAAACTCACGCTCAGCTCTAACATATTTCAACATATTGAGGTAAAGTGAACAGCTAGCGAGTCGAAGCGTCGTCGTTTTACCATTCTGAACACAGAGAAAGCCTTTTCTCCGCGGTCCCCAGCCCCTCTTACCGGCTCCGATGTCGCCATCTTGCCCGTGCTGCGCTTCTGCTGCCTCTCCGGCGCCACTGCGTCACGCGAAACCGTTCGCACTGTACGGCGGCCCGCGTGGGACATACGCTGTAGGACAACACAGGCTCGAATGGCTCATGTGCTGCACAGTGACAGTCTATTTAATCCACTTATAGTCTGTTTAATACAGAGGCAGTCTGTTAATACAGTGACAGACTGTTTAATACAGTGGCAGTCTGTTAATACAGTGACAGACTGTTTAATACAGTGGCAGTCTGTTAATACAGTGGCAGTCTGTTAATACAGTGACAGACTGTTTAATACAGTGGCAGTCTGTTTAGTACAACGATAGTCTATTTAATACAGTGAGAGAATTTGATGGTGTTTAGTACAGTGACCTCGTGTGCTGCACATGCATGTGCCAGTGGTGTTCTCCTCAGTTCACACACTTTCAGTGCTTGTTTTCAGTCTATTAAGACATCTTCTCTTTACAGCTGTATAATGTGAATATTTCAGAGCTGTGGGATGGGATAGACTTTAGTAAGACATTGTATTGCCCAGCACTAATCATTCTTTTGTATTGATTACTTTTGCCTAGTGGTAGAATATTTAATACACTGGTAGTCGGTTTAGTAAAATGGCAGTCTATTTAATACAGTTGAAGTGTATTAAATACAATGGTAGTCTATTTTCAACAGTGGCAGTCTATTTAGAACACTGGTAGACTGTTTAAAACAAAGGCAATCTATTTAATACTGTAGCAGACTATTTAATTAATACAGTGGAAGCATGTTTAGTACAGTGACACATGTGCTGCACTTCACCTCCCACCACACACAACAGAAACCACCTCAGTTCACTTTTACCGCTTGTTTTCAGACTATTCATACATTTAGCTAAAACAGAACTGCGGCAGAACTGAGATGTATAACAGTATAACAGACTTCAGTATCAACATTTAGTTTTGTGCCACCAGTATTCGCAAAGACATTACCAAGTACAAATATTTCTTATGTATTCCTGAGCTTTGCATAGCCTATTTAAAACAGTGGAATAATATTTAGAACACTGGTAGGCTGTTACAGGAGGAGAACCGTTGAGAATTCCAGTAAGATCAAGATGCAACAGCTTATTTAGCAACACTCTGGTCCCTATTTTCCTACGAGAGACAGCAGTTCAGTGTACACTGTCCAGAACAGATATGGTTTATCTTCACATTTTCTTGTATTAAGCCGAGTTTAAAATGAAATTAAAGTATTTTGGGAGCATATTTGGGGGCACATTTAGGGTTTACACTAGGCATGTTTTTTTACCACATCACATATTCACGTTTTTTCTCTTTACACGGGTGCTCTGACACTCAAGACTATCTGCTGACACTGTTTCACAAGACTGTTTCACATTAAAGATACATTAAGATTATTACTGTGCTCTTACTGTATAGCCATTTTATTCACTAACCCTCCCAAAAACGCCAAATCTACACGTCTTCATGTCTTCGTCGTTCATAAATGATAGTAAACTAGTGGCAAATCAAGAAATAAGTTTTGTTTAGGTAGATTTTGTGCCTCCTTGCCTGCACCTTTCTGCCCTAAATGCCCCAGAAAAATATATAATTTAGGTAAAAACTTTGTCTCATGTAGAGTTGTAGAGTTGACTTGCAGAGTTTCTCTAGAACAGAGCAGTAAACACCAAACCACATTCTCCCTGAACATTTGTAAAGGATTATTTTTCAGAATATTTACACTTCTAGGCCTAAATTTCTCTCCATTATATAGTGTGTTTATATAGGCACAAATAGACTGTATAATATCTGCTTTCATTTGATTTCTTTCAAGCTGGTGCTGTTTTATTGTCCTTGACATAAGAACACAAGAAGACACTAGGAGGTATGAATGACAAATAAATCACAACATCTGCAATGTTCACAGACTTTAATGGTTTACATTCAAAAGCAATGACCGTTTCAAAACTGTCAGTGTGCGGATACTGTCTTAAACTAAAATCTGAAATTCATTAGGAAGACAACGTGAGGATATTTTTAATTGTTTGGGCACAAAATAAAAAAAGTAAACAACCAAATAGTCAGCAAGCTAAGAAATCAATTTAATGTCATTATGTGTAAAAATGTTGTATTTTGCTTATGAAGAGCACAAAGCTTCCATATCAATCTGTGACAATTGGTAATTAAAAATAAAGGGCAGATTAAGCAAAAATCTTTATTTATGTTTGGGGGGGATGCTTTAATCTTAATGTAACAATCTTTACTGTAAGTCTTGTGAAACAGTGTCTTACAAAATAACTTAACACTGCTGGATTATCCACAAAAGAAACAGTCTCCTTGTTCAGCAAAACTATCTTTAAATAAAAAATACCAATCAAATTGAGCTCCAACTGATGTCAAGTTCCCTAGTATGTGGATTCACACTGGGGTTTATTGTAGGATCTTTCTCTTTCTTTGTCTTTGCAATAAGTCTCTCAATGAAGCCATTAAAGACTATAACAGCTGGCATAAAGATATGAGGGCTTTAGAATTAGGATTTTTGAGCACACGATAATGTGGCGTTTTTACACAGTACAGGTTTTAGCACCTTAAGAATAATAATAAAAAAGAACAGCTTATAATAAAATAACTTTAGTGGACATTTTCTTCTTGACTGGAGATAGATAGGCTGAAACATCAGTTTGAGGTGAAATGGGGCTTACCATTTAATGTAGCAAATAAACATAATAAAAATCATATTGATTAAAAAACAATAATAATATTATGCAGACATTTACCAAGAATAAAAATGGTAAAATACGGGGTGATTTATTTAAAATAAAAAAGCACTACGCAGCAATAAAAATCCAACGTTCTGATCTCAGGAGGATGTATAGATCTTCACAAAAGCACCAGTGAGAAACATACAGTAAAACTGTTCAGACAAATCTCAGCACATTTGAATGACAAAATATAACATATCTGATTATGTATAAAAGGCTGTTTCAAGTCATGTTTTAAACTCTTTGGGAGTTGAAAAACCTAAAAAAATTGGGATACTAGTAATAATATCTTTTATGTTCCAGTAATAAAATGGTTTCAATTTGACACATTATCAAAATGCAGCATATAACGTTCCATGATTATTGCTTTGATAAGCATGGTTTAAAAATTATGGGTGAGTCCCAAACAAACATGCAAAGCATATATACAGAAATTGGATGAAGGAGGTCACTCATAAACAAAAACGACTGTGCATACAGGACATTTCGGAAGTCAAGTTGTTTAAAAGTGCTTTTTTTCAAACAATGCCATGTAATACGGGAATATGTTTCATAATCCAGATGTTATGTATCTATGTACCTTCATTACCAACATCACTGTAATAAAACCAATGCTACATGTATGTTCAAATCTAACTAAAACTCTATTGTGTCACAATAAAAGATTAATGTATGTTTGTGGTTATTCAAAGTAACTGCTACAATGGCACCATAAAATAGCGATTACTGACAAAAGAGCACCCAAGGTTGAAACAAAAACAATCGAATTCACATTTTACAATGTCAATTCTGAGTGTTTACTACACACATCATTTACAGGTTGACACAGTCATATTGCAGTAAACAGGCTTGGACCAGAAATTAAATACAAATAGTTGTGAAAACGTTCAGAATAAATAGTCACATCTTCTATGCACTAATTTCACCTTTTCTGTATAAAACCAGTTTTTAAACATCTGTTCTGAGCACCGTCTCTTTAACATAAAAAAAACAGACATGTATACGCACCAAAACTCACAGTTTAAAAACTGACAAATGGGTAGTCAACATTGTTTTAAAAGCTGAGATGAAGAATACAAATGAAAAAAAAAGCACACGTATAAACAGGTGCTGAAGAGATAGAGCTGACTGAGGTAAGGCATTAGCTAAAAAAAGTGGCACTGGCCACTGTCACGTCCAGCGGTTATAAGGTCCAGTGACCTGGGTAAGGGCGTATGGGGCTGATGTGATGAGGCCATCCCGTGTGGCAGTTAGCGACTGCCGGGTGGGGACCTTTAGCTCCTCCCGCCACACATCCTCCTCTCCACTTTCCGTATCGCTCTCTGCTACCTTTGGCCTTTTGGACTTGGCAGAGTTTAAGGCTCCGGGCTCCAGTCCCAGCCGCTCGGCCTCCTCTCTCTCCCTGGCCTTTTCTGCCATCTTGGCCTCCCACTGAAGCAGCCCGTGGCCGGACAGGTTAAGGCTCTTGTGCTGGTAGAAGACCAGAGAGATACGAGTGGGGTGGCTGCGGTTAGGCCGCAGAATGGGGGTGGTGGCATGCAGCTCTCGACGAGCACACTCAATGAGGATAGAACCATGAGATGGCGCCACTGCAACGCCACCAATTTCTCCATCCAAGAAGTTGTGCTCGCTGTCTGACCACACCTCTTCAGCTTTGACGTCTTCAGGGGTCAGGGGACGTGGGGTTATTGATGGTCCATTGTAGTCCTCTAGGCTTGGCTGCGCCTGGTGGATGTTCACACGGCTGTGAAGACCTTCAGCCCGGGATGGGGAGAGAAGTCTGGGAGCTGCTCCACCCTGGAAACAACTCACCTCCTCAGACTCAGCTTTTACTGCAAAGCAGTTGTCACTGAAGCTTGAGGACTGAAGTCCCAAGGGAGCATCCATGTGCTGCTGGTTTCTGGATGGTTTCGTCTCCGACAGCTCAAGAGAGCTATGCCTCGCTGCTTCAAGCCCTGTTCCATATCTGAGGAGAGGAGTGCTGTTGTTCAGGGCCAGTTCCCCAGCGTTCTGATAATGTGGGGCCTGGAAGATGGGATGAGGAGAAAGTGCCGGTGTATCTCGACTCAAGCTCCCTGGAGGAGCACAGTATGTACTCCTGTAAGGACTGGAGGTGTCCAATAAGTCCAGTAAGTGGTTCTCCATGTCTGGAGTCCTGGGATGTCGCACAGGGGAGGAGTAAGGATTAGGGGAATGTGGCTCTGTTTTGAAACATGGTGAAAGCCCAGAAGAAGTGCTTTTAAAACCTATTAAAAAAAGATTTTAAGAAGCAAGTTGTTTAAAATGTGTCAAGAAGACTAGTACTTTACATTCTAAAAATAATTAAGATGGACCTACAAACAAAATATGTTTAAAATAACTGCAATTACATTTTATGCTGAGGTAACAAAGTCTGAACAAATCTGATCATTCTATTTTAGGGTCGATGATCCTGATCCTGAGGACCCACATCACAGCAACGTTTCTGTTCCTTTACTCAACATTGTCAAATCATCTTATTAGCTAAAAAAGAGATATAGTAAGTTCTTCTTGAGTTCAACCAGGTGTACTAAGGCTTTGGTTCATCAAAATTGTGAGGTACTAAGGGTCGACAGGGACACGATAACGTAAAGCTCTCTTTTGGAAATGTGGAACAGCATTAAGTAAAGGTCATACAGCAATATTTTTGAGTGTAACAGAAGAAAACAGAAATAAAAAACAGCTCAATAAATCAGAGAATGTTGATACCTTTGAGAGGCCCATTCTTCACTTTCACGGGGGTGACCTGCTTTTTTTCCACGCTACTGTGTTTGTCTCGCTCTCTCTTGGCTTCCTGTCTCTTCTTACGGGCAGACTTGACAGGCTCAGCCAACAGACGCACCTCTCTTGGGAAGGAAGAGAGGACCTGAAGCGCTCCAGACTGTACCTTAGCCCACTGGCCCTCCACCCGGCCAAACTCATCGGTCTCCGAGATCTTATAGAGAGGAAGGACGTGCAGCTGCTCATCTTCCGGAATGTTTCTCACTGCACGGTTATCCTCCTTAGTTAAAGTGCATACCTGCAGGCCAAACAAGGACAGAAGTTTATTTTTATATAAAAATTGTTATAAAATAAGGCCAGAGACATTTTTGTGTTTTGAGATGTAAGGAACCTCATGGACCTGGGTGGTATCATTCCAGGATTAAGGTAAAAAAAAAAAAAATACTTTCCACACAAAATGTTATAAGAGGTGTGGGGTGTTTTTCAAATTGTCATCAGGAAACGGGAGGACAACAAATAGCCTTAACTCGTGTTTAACTGGTCTAAATTATATATGGAAAAAAGTCATTTAGCTATTTATATTTACAGGTTCACTTGTTGCAGGTATTTCAAATCATTCCATAGTTGAACCATCTTAGTGTTTCATTAGTATACTAAAATATACCTAGAGCTTTGTACTGAATGTACTGAACTATCTCTATACACACATATCTGTTGACCTGACAGTAATTCATCTGAAATATTGATGTCTGGGAGCCTATGGGGTACCATGAGTTTGTACTATCAGACGTGCCACTGGTGCTAGGAATGAGGGGATGTTAGTGTAAACTGTACTGATTCTTAGTAACTAGCATAAACTTTCTTTGATTATTCTGGGAAGTTGCTAAAAGTTGCTTTCTTCTCTTTCATAAGAGTGGTGAAACTGCAAGTCGATTCTTTGAATCAAAAATCAAACCTTCAATCGTATTTGAACTATTTCTATTGTACTGTAAGTGAAGTAAAATGTCCATTTATCATACATGAATGCACCACTATATGGCACACAGTGTGAACAATATGAAACTGTTCACTGAATTTAACCCCTTTACCCGAGTGAAGCAGCGGGCAGCCAGTGACACAGCACCCGGGGAGCAGTGTGTGGCCACTTGCACCACTTGCTTGAGAAGCTCGTCATGGGGTGTAATGATATTTTCTCACGGTCATGAATTAATTTTGGGGTTAACTAACTTTGGCCTGTGTGTAGACTAAAATTGAAAGTGTGTGTGTTGGCCTGTACTTTGTAGATTGCACTCTACAGAAGGGTGCTGAAGACAAGGAGACTAAAAGTGGAGTCAAGTAACACCTGCTTCAGCAGCATGCTTAAAATCACAAATTGACAGCAAACACTTTTAATTAAGTAAAACACCCTAAAATAAATAAAACTTTTCCTGTGGAAGTATGTGTATGCAGGGTCCATTAATTGTTGTAACTGGTTCAGCACAACTGCTTAGAGAAGGGATACCTGACTATAGAAATGCGTGAATCAGTGTTCCTATGTACATGTCAACTTCTATTTATTTAAGAGAGGGTTGTTATTTCTAGTATATTACAATGTAATATAAACGTAAGAAGTACTAAGTGCCCCCAAGTGAATGAAATGACTGGAGAGATTATGCTTACCACAGTACTCCCATTGTTCATGTTGTGTGTGTCCCTGTGAGCATGAGCACAGAAGTCCACACATGCAGTCACACCAGAGAATGGACGACCATCTCTTCTGCCCAGCCGACAGTCTTGTCCCAACTGCTCCTGCTCCACCTGTAACATCAAAAGTCAAAACATAAAACTCATCTGTGGCTATGCAGCCCATCAGACACAAGGTGTGATGTACTGACACCTTTCTATCACAGCCAGCACAAACGTTTTCAACAGTCTGAGCTACAGCAGCTCTTCTGCGGGATAGCCCTCGATCCTCACACACATTATTAAGCTTTGGGTGATAATGGCCCTGTCACCTGTTCTCCCTTGGACCACCTTTGGCTGGTACTAATCACTGCATACCAGGATCACCCCACAAGACCTGGAAATGCTTTTTCAAAATGTGATGACTTTTCAGTGTCATCACATTTTGACATTTATCGAAATTACACACACACACACACACACAAATGTATTTACTTACATTTAATACATGCACACACATATATTTATACTTAAATATTTATATTTATATAATATTTGGTATAGTGTAGTTTTTCGATTATGCGGTTATATTATATTGTTTTATTTTATTGCTTATGTTACTTCTATTTTTACTGTACACTTCAGTGAAGAACAATACAAAATTCCCATTTCCCATTGGTCCCATGGGACTAATAAAAGGTTTCTTATTGCTCAGATCCTTACACTTGCCCATTTCTCCTGCATCTAATGTGACTCTTTAATTGCTGTCCAATATATCCCACAGTTTGACAGGTGCCATTGTAACACAATAATCAATGTATGTGTATTGATAGAAATTAGAATGAGATAATACTATGTGCACATTAAAACCACTAGAGGGTGTTTCTCTCTATGCCCAGAGGTTCATATAGAACTGGTGTTTTAACTTTTATGGTGACATATGTATTACTTCTAATGCAAAAAAGGCAAAGTGTCTTCTTGTGTGGTCAGGATTCACCACACATATATGTACACGTAGGAAGCAAAATTACACATTTGTATTACATTATAATGCCATGTAATCTGTAAACGTGATTCCTACCTGGTTTTGATATGCTTTAGGAGCGAGTTTTTTATACAAAGGAGCCACATCTGTTGCCAGATTTTGCAGGTTGCTTTCTAACTTCTCCTCCTGTTGAAATAAAAAAGACATTGTGATTTGGTTCTGTGTTCTAAAAAACAAAGACTATCAGCACCATTACTTTGGGATGGCTCTGCCAGTGATATACTACTGCATAAGGCTTTTCGTTTTATGAAAACTGGAAGGCAATATCTTGCACCACACAAATAAATCAAAGCAAGCCCTATCACAGGGAACGTGCAAGCACATTAGCAGTGTTAGCAGGAAGAAAAGTCAAACTGAGATCAAACTGCTCACTAATTCCCCATTCTGTTCTCACCTCCTCAGGGTAGTCTCCCTGTAGTCGGAACTTTCGGGGCACTTTGCTGCGGGCAAACTTGCAGCCATTGAAGTACATACTCCACGAGCAGCCAAAAGAGAACGAGGCACCACAGGTCTCTGAGTCCAGTCCCTGACAAGCACAGGTGCGACTGAGGAGAGACAAAATTTAATGAAAAAAATTACAGTAGATGCCAAGTAATGCTAGATACCAAAAACATACTGCCAGTCCTCTTTCATCTTTTTGCCTTAAACACTCTCAAACAGGACATTTATCATCTCTGCCGATGTGCCCGTGGGTGGATTAATAATGGTCACTTTTCTCTTGCTCCTGACTCACTCTTCATTAAGGGCGCAGCGGCGGCTGGTGGGCGAGCCGTATTTGTAGAGGGTCTGCGTGAGCTCCTGGTACAGTCTGTCAGCCATGCTGCGTGGGATCCCTTCCCAGGCTAGAATGAGAATGACCACCACTGCGTCCTGACAGCAGTGACCTGCACGCTGGCGCACCAGACACAGCAGCTTCTCCTCTTCATTTGTACGACGGATGACCTGAGAAGAACGATGCACACACACAGACAAAATTGCAATTCATAAACATAAACATCCTATCACTATTTTGCTTTACTAATTAAATACAGATTTTGTAACTATGTGTTATTTATTTACATAAAGTATTACTTTTAATCCTATTTATATTCTGTATCATTTATAAATGTGATTTTTGTATTCATTTCTCTGTCACAATATAAAACCACAGCAAAAGGGATGTACATTATATCTTCTTTAACCTACAAACAAAAATGTGGTATTGAAACTAAGTCTAGGATGCACAATTTCTCTACTTCATGTGTGTGAGCTACAGGTTAGAATTAATTTCAAACTACATCAGGATTTTGTATATTGCTGCCGATTGCTGCAATCTTTGAGGTTTAATGATTTATTTATTTATTTTTTAAAAAGGTTTTTTGCATAGGTCACTGACCCACTTCGCTATTGGACAACCTTGGGAGCTCCGCCCCTCTCTCCCAGTATAAACTACAACTTCCACACGCACTGCTTTGCCTTTCTCCCCGTACCTGAAACAAAAAGGTACATTTGGAGAGTTAAAAAAACATCCACAACCTAAGACATTCAAATTTAACCACAGATGCAGAGGGTCAGCTGTGTGTCTGAGAACTGTGGTGAGAGTAACTCTACTGGGCCCCTTTAGACAGAAAATTAACTTCCTGTTGCAGCTTTGTGAGTGTGTGAGAGAACGCTTTTGCCTTCATGTGTCTGCATAGCTGTGTATGTGTGTAAATGTTACCCAATATGCATGTACCCTTATCATAACAATCAATCAAACACCGCAGGCCTGTAACACATAACTGTCTACACCCCATTAAAGCACTGTGATGAACGGATAAAAGAAAATTACCTGTCCTCCATCATCTCTCGTACTGCTGCTACAGTTGGCCCAGAGCCAAGGTGCGTGTAGAATGGACCCTCCTCTTTTTCAATGATTTGCTCTACAAAAGAAGCTCATTTCAGCTGATTGCACAGGCTACAAAAAATATTATGCATAATTTACATAACCTCACAGATAAGTCAACCAAAATACAAATCATGTTTTGTATTGTAATTGCTCAGTGAAGCCATTTATAAACTATTCAAATTAAGGTTATTCTAAGTCACATCTTACCCATACAGGTGCAAGAGGGCAGCTCAGAGTTTTTTTTGGAGGGTGTGTTGATCAGATTCTTGGTTGGAGTGTCCAAGAACTTCAGTGGAGATTCCAAAAATGTGTTAAGCGTGTGTTTGTTGGGAGTGTTTTCTGCAAAGGGTTTTGCATCACCATTTTCCATGTTTCCAGCTGACATGGACAAAACAGTGAAAGAGCCAGACGTCTCCACTTTGTAACATCCATTCTGATCAAGGGAAGTATGCTGTGGTTCACACACTTTATGGCATCTCCCTGGACTATGCAATGGATCTGCACCAGGGACGTCAGGCATGGCATTCTGGGCTTGGGATTTAGCACCATGGTTTAGCACACTGTTTGTTTTCGATACCTGAGAAATCAAATGTTCTTCATATTCATTCTTCTGGCTATGGTTAGCACCTAGGTGACCGTTTGTGAGACTGTGACAGTGTCTGTTTGTTTGGGATTGGTTGCCATGGGAATGACTCAGAGCTGCATGGTCTGTTTTGAAATGAGCAGCTTTCTGGTTCTCACAGCTCACCAGGGTCTGCAAGTCCAGATCCTCTCTCTTACTGAAATGGAAAAACTGCCTTTTCTCAAGGTGGGCCTGTGCTAGGTATTTTTTCAGGTCTATCTGAGTCTGTGGCAGATATGGGCTTCTCTTATGTAATCTTTCCTTTTGATGCAAAGATGTCCTTTGCGCCTTTGTCTTAAAAGAGGTTTTGCTATTGGGTGTCCTCTTGGCTAAAGGGATCCTATGATTGCTTCCCTCAATCTCAGAGGCTCTTTTCTTTGATATCCTGGGACTTGAGGGAGTTGTTTTTGTCTTCTTTTGCTTTTTGAAAAGTTGTCCAGTGGCAAGATTGTTATATTTTATGGCCTGTACTGGCATCCCCTTGGGAGGACTGTTTTCAGATGACACTGGCTTGTGTCGTGATTCAATCATAAATGCAAGCTGTACCAACTGGGCAGCAACCTCCTCTTCAACCGTTCTCAATGAGCTCTGTGTCCTTTCAACGTGCTTAAACTTCTTAAAAGTGCCATCTAGCCTATCTGTTTTACAAAGTGCTTGATTTAACCTGCCATTCTCTGGGGTTTGCAAGAGCTTGTCACATTCTGAGCTAGCTTTCAGCAGATCCTGTAAAGAGAGTTTGTGTTGGGGGGGTGTGTTGAGCTGGCTAACGTTTTCCTGCCTGTTGAGTGGGCTACAAATGACAGAATTCTGATGTAATGATGAACTGATTACAGAGACTTTGTTAGTAACAATCTCGGCTACAGATTTAGCTTCTTGGAGAGCTATCTGTCTACTTGATGAAATATTTGTGGTTGATGTGCTTTCTTGTTGTGGGTTGTAATCCTGATGATCTGTTTTGAGGGGGACTGTTTCTCGGCTAGCTGCCAGCTGGGTTAAGGCCTCAATAGCTATGGCCTGATCAACGCTTATGCTCCTATGCTTAACCAAAGACTGGACACTACTAATTGACAGTGCAACTGAGTCTTTCTCATGAGGGTTCTTAGCACCTGCTGTTGGACTTTTCTTGTGTGAATGGCTGTTACAAGGTTCTTCTTCTCTTTCAGTTTTAAAAGAACAGGCATCTGAAGTCTGAGGACCAAATGACTTCTCCTCCAAACTCTTCCTATCTGTGATGGTGGAACACACTACAGCTGCTAGTGTAGACAGAGCGTCCTCATAGCAGTCAATGTTATCTAAGTGAGATGAACTTTGCTCATCCGTCATCATGTTCCGCTCTTCCAGCTTGATCTTTTTCTGGGGAACTGTCTTTTCAGGAAGTGTCTCGGGTGCCTGACTTTCAGCGAACATGCTCACAGTCCTCTGGGACTCGGACTGCGGGTCAGTGGGATCGCCATGATCCTCAGTGTTTGGTTTCATGTGTTTAGCACCATAGTGGGAGCTTAAAGAGCTGCGCTGAATAAGAAGTGCTCGGGGGCTGACAGCAGGCTGAAGGGCTCTCTCAGCTGGTGCAGGGACACACTGGAGAGGTGTGGGAGAGTGAGGTGGATCAGAATGTGCTTGGAACACGTCACACTTCTCTTCCTCTGGCACCACACAGGTCTCTTCCATCTGCTCTGAATTAGTGCCATTTACTAAGATGCCCTCTGACTCAACCTAAACAAGATAAACACAGAGGTGATTTAAGAGGTTTTGGTTCAGGAATGATGCAATGCATATTGTGATTGGCCATCAGGATTCAACAGCCGGTGCCACAGCAGGGCTATGGCTAGGACTCGGAATGCAAACAAAACAGTGAGCAAAAAGTGCAGAACAGGGCCTCTTGCTTTGCTTTACAATGACACAGTTATAATGATACAGCAACGCATAACATGTGTTGCTATTTAAAGGCTATTTAATGTGGGATTATTGGCTGCTTGACAGTAGCCATTACCCTAAAATTCAACAATAGCTTTACTGAACACCTTACCTCTCAGATAAACTAGGCTGCTTCAAACCACAATTGCACTTACTAGGGTACAACACATTAGTAGTGGGCAATAGGTATATAATTTAAATTTCTTGTTGTTTCAGTTTATAGCACGGTATCGAAACTTATTAGAAAACCTTATTGTGCAGCTTAAAAGTGATTTATTTGAATACTAATAACCTCTTCTAACAACAGTAAAACTATAAATTGGTAAACATGTCATTTACGTTACTGCTTACGTTTTAGAACATCTTCTGAAAATTGCTTACAAACACTAACTAGAAAAATATATTCTTAAAAAAGTGTTTAAAGGGTGGTTTTAAAACTTTTGCTTTTTAACACTATCCTTAAATTCTGAATAGAGGCTGAAAACTATGCAAAGCTTTCTTGATCTACCGTAAGTGTAAGAAACCTTTAAATCCTTATGTGAGTCAGGGAATGACACTACAAGAATCCATGGTTTAAGTAAGCCTGTTGCTTTATAATATACGCAGGAAGTGAATTAGACAGTACATGAGACTTCAGGCACTGTGGTTTATTGAACTCAGCAGTTCCTACCTATATTATTGTATTTGGAAAATTTCTTCACTTATGATTAACCCTCATGCCAAGGCAGGGAGTGATGCAATAGACTACAGGGGACAAAATGAGAGTGAGGCAATAACTTGGCAGCATTTGCAACTGTTACTGCTAGAAAAAAATAGTAATCAGCTTACATGACGTTTCACATGTAGACAATAAAAATAACTGATAATGGCAGCTGTTTGGAATGCCTTTTATAAACAATTTAACAAGTATCCCTGAAATAAACGGCCAGTCCTTGTAAATAGTCTTATACTGTTTTATTTCTTGCATGGATGTTGTGTTGCATTTGCATCCTTGTTATGATGATAATCAGATCATGTAAAATAACTATGAAATAATGGAAATAATGACTAGGAAATAATGCTGGTGGTTTAGTCAACCTGAAAAGTGGTTTGGGCAGGTTCTGACTGAATCTGTAACACAGCTAGTGGTGATATGAAACCTCACTTGACCTGAAAACCTGATATTATTAGAGCCTAGCAGATTCCCATGTGAGTTTGTTTTGTGGCAGAATTTGTATTTTTTTCTACTACTTTTTTAATGTGCAGTATTCAAGCACTCTGCAGTTAACAGCATTTTCACTACAGTGAGCTGAATCGCTTCCCTCAATAACCGTTGTCCGCTTTTGAGGGTGTCACTGAAGCACAAACAAATGTAGGTGTCAGAGCTTTCCATTAACACTAACGACAAGCTACACAGAGTCTCTAAAGAATCACTCTACCATGGAGGAAGAGAGAGAGTGAGTCACTGCTTACCAAGGTCACATTCAATTTGAAGCAGGTGTAGGATGTAGAAAGGGTATGAGAATTAGCCATTTTTTGTGTAAAAATATAAAAAACTATAAAAAAGACTGAACAGTGTTGTGTGTTGGACTATTGGTTTTTACTAGTCAACTAGTCATTTAAAAAAGTAGACAAATTGTTGACTAGTCATTGAGTGTGTCCGAAACCGCGCACTACGTCAGTGCACTGAGGTTTAGTGCGTAGTGCGCACTAGCTTCTGTAGTGCGCACTGCTGTGGGTCAGTGCTGTCCTAAACGGAACACAAACGTTTCGCACTTAGCGGAAGTGACGGACTCACATTTGCTCGCGATTCTCCAGCCGCCAAAATATCTCCCGGTTTTACCACAGTGTACATCAGTAAAATAATTTTATTAACGTTACTTACATTTATACGAACCAGCTGTGGTTCGTTTAGTGCGCGAAGTGTGCATCGTTCTGCACCGTGTTTTCTGGCCGATTTCAGTGCACCATCTGGGTTATTTCAGTGCACTGAATTTATCTTGGTTTTCAGTGTGAACGCACTACGCACTAAAATCGCGCACTAAAAGTGCGCAAGTGCGCAATTTCGGACACACTCATTGTGTCGGCATGCTCCAGGTGAAAATGACTTTGTTAGAAAGTCACTTTTAGGCTCTTGGTGTAGATGCTGTGTTTTGTGATGTGATCATCATAGATCATAGATCTTGTGACGTCTGGTAAGCCTCCACCTCGTTGGGTAAGAAGCTAGTCACCGGAGTATTAGGAGAAACTAGCTCTGGGCATGTGGTTTGTGTGTATGTGGGGAATGAGTGGTTGTTGGGTGCTGAGGGAGCCCAGTTGTGGTGGAGTCGCAGTATTTGGGTTGCTAGGTACCTGTCCACCTGTCCACCTGTCTCTGATTATATCCGAAGTAAGCTGTAAGTGTTTGCATTGTCTGTTTGGCTGTGTGTGTGGTTAAAGCCTGGCTGAGCCAGAGAGCCAGTGCATGGTCACCCAGTAACAACCTAGAAACATCAGTGTGAGGCTGGAGGGATTGTGTTTTGAAAAGACAAGGTAGAAAGAGAATTCCTCTGATCCTTGCTGTGTGAATTGGAAGAAAATTCGTATACTCCTTCTGTGTGCCGGTTCAAGCGGACCATTGAAACTGTACTTGTCTGCAGTGCCTTGAGTCAGCCTCTGCTAAACCGTATTTCTCTGCTGTGCTGGTAAGGGAGCTCTGTTAAAACTGCATGTACCTGCTGTGTGATCGTAAACGTGAACCAGAGGGTATTTCCTCCTTCTCTATCTCTCTCTATCTGTACCCGTGCAGGAGTGACACAGCGAGCCGCAGTCTCACATGGAGTGGGGCTTCCTACGCGGTACCCGTCTCAAGGAGGAGCGAGAGGCTGTGTGTGTGCAAGCTATCCGAGTTGCCTCTGAGAGAAGGTCCTCTGTGGAATCCGGGAGCTAGAGTGTGACGTAGAAGTGTCTCCGGACTGAAGGTCCTCCGGAGAAAGAAGACACTTCTGCTTCTTATGTAATTCTTGTAATGAGTTCTCATCATTCAACTGGCTGTGACTTGGTGTGAAATGATTTTCAACAAAATATTGTAGTTATAATCATCAGGCATTTTTGCATGTTGCTGATTATTTAAACTTGTTATTTATACTTGAACTGGGCTGTATTTGTAAATTACTTTAGTTACCAGCAGCTATCTGTACATGTACTGAACAGAATTCAAATAAAGAAGCTGATAACAGCCATAAGAAGTAACTATGTAACAAAAAATTTACATTTATTTTTATGCATCTGAAGATGTTGAAAGATGTTGAGAGGACCATTCTTTTCAGCAAAGAGTATACAGATCATATACATATACACAGGAAACATACATATTCCTACACATACAAGTATATACCAGATATAAAAATGACTGTAGACTCAATCCCGAAGTGCTGTAGAAAGTGCAGATTCAAACATATTATTGCTAACAATAAAATTAAATATCTATATAAATAGCCAGGTTACACAATATGCTAGCATTCACTCTGCTGCTTTTTTATGGTAAAATTACGCAGCTCTCCAAAAGGAAATGTTTTCTGACACCACCGTTAAACACCACAGATTTTGAGGCTCCAATAAGAACATTGTGTAATGCCCCCAACTGGCAGCCCTGGACTGTTTGATGTGGGGCCTTTATGTTGACAGGTGAGTGTAGTTCCACTGGTTGGCTGAAAGACTCACAGTCTGTCAGGAACTAAGGGACATTTAGTTTCAGGTGTTTTGGGTTAATATTCTGTATAAAAAGCCTGTTTTGAGTTCCCTCCTTTGTCGGTTCACTCTCCCAATTCCTGTGTTGTGTCTGTTTGGTTTTGTCATCCTTGCTTTGTATTTTTTGACCATTGTGCTGTTTATTTTGAGTTTATAAATAAAGAGAAAAGGAAAAGATGCCAGTCTGCTTCTGCGCTTCCTTGCCAAATGGGCACCCAGACATGGCACAATGTCACAATTGGGAATGAACAATGAGCCAATGTGGGAATAATGTTTCATGCACATAAAGTGTATGGCATGAAAGAGCCCCCAAAATATAGTAAGAAGGACCTAATGTAATATAAATATGTAAATATGGAGTTACATGGAGTTACATCAACCAGTGTAAATAAAATATAACCATATTTAACTATGGTTTGATATTACACCAAGTGAAGATAACCTATGTAGTGAACTGGGGAAAACATGCTCTGTGCTTCATTAAACTATAGCAATACTGCAACATAAACACTGCACAAACATAAGTGTCAATCACTCTATTCTCTGCAGACTCTGAAGAGCTATATTCTGTAAGCAGTGTAATTCTCTATTTCTCTTAAACTTTCACAGTAATTGCAGTCTGGCAGGTTTTGACCATTCCAAGACGATGGCGCCATTCATGTGTGGGGCTGATCCAAACATGGCAGCTATGTATATATCTATGGAAATAACCACCACACATTTCAGTATCTTATCTTTCATGGCAATCTGCCATTACTGTGCAGTGCTTTAATGAGTACACAAATGATTGAGTATCATGTCAGTCTAAATGCAAATGTTTGCAGCAAGCAGGTTATTTTCACACAAAGAGCACTTCGGATTAAGATATAGTTAATGGACTGAAAAAACTCACAGCCCTTTTTTAAAAATTTTTTTTAAAGTCATTCAACAATGTACCCCTGTGTGCTTGCGCTGAGGTTATCAGTTGACTAGTCTATACACCCCTACAGCACAATTCTTGTGTTTGTTTGTTTCAGTGCTGAGCCAGTGTTCCCAAAAATCCTTGAACTTTTGAAGGCTACACTAAAGGAAAGCAGAATTGTCATCAGAATTAAAAAGGGCTTTCACATTTAATATAGTAAATAATTCTTCCATGTTCATATTTCAAGCTCTTGATGTTTTGAAAACTGGTGATTGAGAGGGAACGACATGGCAAAATATAACGTGAGATGTTTTGTTAATGCACAATATTATTGTTTTATTTTTCAGAGTTCTGTTGTACTTTATCATTATAAATTTATCACAACTATTGTCAACCCCTAGTGGTGTTTATAAATTTAAAAAATGAGACCGTACTTTCAGATGTTTAAGGTACTGTGGGTCATTTCTAACATCATGCTTTCACTTCTCATGCTCTCATCAGTGCATAATCTAAATCAGAATATCTGACTCACTTTAACCTGGTATCATGTTCACCTGTTTACTCTGAAATCAGGCACCACACATTCTGGGGGCTTGCTCAGTTCGGACTAATCAGAAAGAAATGATTTGCTTATTCTTAGCACGTCACAGATTGGTCTCAGGCAGCAGTGCCTCCGCTTCTTTAACAGCCTAAAAAGTCACACTTGATTTTAACTTCTTTTCAGTGAGGTAACAACTCTGTCCAGCAGTCACACACACACACACACACACACACACACACACGCACACACACACCTAGCAACAGAGTGCGTATTGCCTACTGAATCCAAAGAAACCTCCCTTAGGAAGCGTTACCAGGGAAAGTTAGAGCAGAGGGGGAGTTTCCAACCCAAAGACAGAGAGGAGTAGAGCATCTCACTTACTACATACAGTGAAGAATGATCTTAATCACATACAGAGGAGGCTGTTCAAAATGACAAGCCTTCAAAGAATGAAAAAAGAGAACCTAGCACAACAAAAAAACAGGTTCTATTTAGGCTTTTCATGCTTCCAAAAATGCATGCAAAGACGCACAGTGAATCATACACAAGAATCAAAGTGACAGCAGGTATACTCTTTGTTACAGGGCTGAGGTAAAGCCTAACATCTTTTTTTCAAATCTCTTAACTTAACAAATGAATCTACAGAGGCTCCCATAGCCCTCTTTGAACACATCAAAGAGTAAATATGAGCTGCTCTGCATGCGCAAATTCACAGTACTGAGTAACGTGGCTTCTAAAAAAGTGTGCTTCCTTCCTGGTGCATGTTTCTCTGAAGCTGCTAGTAGTGGCTTCATTCATACAGCACTCCTTTCCTGTCACTCAACTTTACTTAACTAAACAGAACGCAGACAAAAAATCTCGCTCTCTCTCCCGCCTGCCTGGACTCCGCTCCACGCCGATTATAAATTCTGCATTCCTCAATCAAAAGAGCAGCAGGTGCCAAAACCTTACTGTAAATGGTCAAAGAAAAGGGAGAGAAAAAGAAAGGACCAAAATGCTGCTTGCACCAAAATGGCTAAAAAAGGCACAAAAAAGTAGGAGTCCATTACCTTGGAGATTCGGTTCCTTTTCCGTGGTTTAGAAAGATTCTTGCACCCCACCTGTAAAGGAGAACCAAAACATAGGGCACAAACACGTTAGTAATGCAGTCATGACAACAAAACACCATCAGACGCACAAAGCACATCCCCAGCCCCACGGTCACAACACACTGCTCAGAGTGTCTGGTCCTGAGACAATGGCCATTAAAACGGCAGTCCAGGGCTGTACCTTCTTGGTCCTCCCAGGCAGACCTTCAATTTTAGGCAGCATAAAAGGTAGCCATCTTGCCTCCCTCGGCTTCAGAAAGAATCAGTCTGGCTGTGTTGGTGGATGAGGAGCGAGCAGCCTGGTTGGCATGATCAGCACTGAGTGAAGCAGCCGCAGCCTGCCGCTGCCGCAGACGCCCCTCACACGCCTCTCGCACACGCACACGCAGCCCAGGCAGCCAATGGCATTGGGACTTTAGCGACTCGTGAATTATCGCCCATGCCTAGACCATCCTAAACAAAGGATCCCCTATGTGGGCTCTTACTCTACAACTACGCACGAGGGAGAGGGACAAGCTGTGGAGTGGACAATCACAGCACCGGACTGGAGTTCCAAAAGCACCAAAGGGGACAAGAGCTCTGTCTAACAGGAAAGCTTCTTCCACAGATCAGATTAGAGTACCTTTATTATATGACTTCAAGGTCCATACAAAAATAAAGAGGGCAAACGGATTAAAAAAGAAAACACTTCTTTAAAGAACCTATTAAAGGTCTTTGAAGGATGACTTTGTAAACGAATGTGATCATGTTTAGCCAAAAATAACATTTCATATAATGAATATCTAAACATAGTAATATTTAAAATAGTAAAACACCTTCAATTGTCTTGTTTGTTTTCTGCATCCAACTATAAAAGTACATGCTGAAAGTGGCTGGACTTCCAAGTTTTAGATACTTAGTTGTGTCCAACTGCTGAGAAATAGCTCAAGCTCAAATTAAGAAACTTTACTCACCATTGCCCTCTAAAGGTGTTTTATCCTACTCAGAGAAGGTTTTTCATATGATTCGCTTTGCATTTAAAAAAAAAATGCATTTCTGCTTTTTTGTTTTCTTTATAGCTTTTTAAAACACATTAACTCCTTGAAAGGCGTAAACTTACTCTATTTTAGTACTAGTGCTGTTTGTGATGTGTCCAAACTTACACTGAGATCTCAGGCAAGTTCTGTGTATTTTTGTGGCAAACTGATATTAGAGTAAATATAAAACCAGCCACTGTTAATGTAATCTAAAGCGTATCTTCCCATTTGACACAGCCTGTGTTCATATAAATATAATAGAACATCAAATTGCTTTTTCTGTCATGCTTGTGATTCTTCAAGTAACACTAAAACAAAGCATACTGTTCTCTTTCTCTCGGGACAGCAAAATGTAAGACACCTTCAAGTTCACAGCTGTGCTCTCTCTTCTGCGAGATGTGTGTTTAGATCAGCTCTGAGAGTCCTCTCTCAAAGCCCTCCTCTCCGTCTAGATGCTGACGCTTAAGCCAGTCTGTGCACATAAAAATCCACATGACTCAGAGGTCAGATAAGGACAAGGGAACACCATTCCTACTTTTAGCTTTCAACCTCAACCAAAGGAAAAAATTGTGATTTACATGCTCTAAAAGGCACAACTGGTAACTTACACATTGCTTTCCTTCCTCAAGCACTGCAGTCCACACCTCGTCAGGTATTACCAGATAGAAGACACAATCACGAACTAAACACAACAAAAACCCGGACTAAACACAATGGCTTGTCATACATGATCTATGTCAGCATGCCTGCATATAAAAAGCATGTTTTCATTAGAGTTTACCTGCAACTAAGGTGATGTATTCCAAACAGACAGCAGCTTTAGGTCAACAAACTCTCTAACTTGACTGTAAAATGACTTTGAGTGAAAGTGGCAAGACAGGTTTTACCTATTTAGATCAACGTCGGTTACGTGCTCAGCTTGTTAGGCAAGGTAATTCATTATCAAGGCAACCCAAATATTTTAGTGATGTATACACTGAATAAACGGAAAGAATAATCAGTATCTTTTTTTGTTTCAAATCAAATCACGTGTTTAACATTTTTTACTGTCATAACAATACAACAAACTGGATTAGTGAGAATTTAATACTTTAAAAAATGTTTCATATGAATCTCGCTCCTAAAGGTAAGTTTAGTCCAAGCTGTCCAGACAGAGTGCATGCCTGCCACCCCCGGCCCCCCTGATGTGTGGCTATTGTTCCTGTGCGTTCTGTGATGACGACTGTGGCTACTAGCAGAATTGAGTTTTGGGTCGTGTAATGAGTAAGCAGCCTTCAGACATCAGCCTTCCTCACGCCGCAGCTGCCGAATAAAAGAGTGCGTGAGATCCGCTCTGAGATACAAAGAAGAAAGGGTGACTGGGGTATTATGTGACCACTGAATATTCACCTGGAAGCTGACGTGAGTAACTGAGCTAAAAATAACATAGCTTGAATATAATTTCTGCTGTTATAAAGATGGCGCCTGTCTCTTTCCCCTAAAACAAACCTTCCGTTTCTGTGAACTGCAACCAGAAGGTTTATTATAATGTGAGATCCCTAAATCTTCTGATCCTTCTAACGTTTAAAAAGGAAATGCTTTTGCAAGTAAAAGTAATTTTGTAGTTTTGTCTGAATGCTAATTCAAATGTTTATTTGTCCTCTATGCTCTCCTGTAATGTCTGTGTAGGGGATTACTTATTTAATCTGGTCTGAGACCATTTCTGCAGTACAAGCATCTAAATTTGTCTTGCCATTTTAAAAGTCAGTTCAACAGCAAAAACAAATGTGCTGTGTTTGTTCAGTGTATATACCAGCTCTAGATGAATTAGCATTCCAGAGAAGTGCTTTAATGAATAAAATAGTAAATCAACATAATTTAAACACTGAAACATCAGTCAAATCTAATCATCTGTCCCATGACAATATTTTGTTTTATAAGCAAATATCTGCTGATTCCAATAGGACTACAATATCATTGTGCAAGAACTTCTGACAAAACTGGATGTAAAAGTGTTTATGGTAAAATAAAAGGGTACACATTTTATTGATCAAAAAATAATGTTGTGTATACAGTCTGGTTTTGCAGGAACAAGTCTTCAAAGCTGTCAGTAGTACTCAATGTAAACCTCATTTATAAACCAACTATGCAGTTAACTGTGTAATCATGTATTGCATCACTACCTAAGAGCTAAAGAGCTCTTTCTGAGACACAGATCACAGCCTTTTCTTAAAAGGTCCCATAGGTTGAGCTTTAACCAGCCGTTCAACCTTTGTTAGTCATGATCAGTGTCAGCATTAATCATGCTCTCTTCAGCACACCAATAAACCGAGCCTCAACAATGCTGTAATGTGTCAACATGTGATCTGGCAACCATGAGTTCGTAACAGTAAAAAAACAGCAATACATTAGTGTACCAGGTGGCTAAAGCGTCACAGGGTATTCGGTATTCAACTGGTGCTTGCAGATGGATCAGTGCTGGAAAGTTATAGTTGGTTCAAATGATATATTGAGAAATAAATAGTGAAAAACTTGGAAAAGCATGACTAAGCGCTTGGACCAGAGTCCAACACGTTAAATGAGCCCCCAGGCAGTTAGAACAGAGAGGCATGAAGGAGAGGTATGGATGCCACACTCTCTAAACAGTACCAATGGACCAATGAAACAATGTATTAGCTGAGTGAATATGATCAATTTAGTACACCTACATTCCGTCTAATATGCAGAACATGTGAGTCAGAGCCTGAGCTTGGGAAAGTAATAATTTTCTGTCACTCAAAAATATGGAAACTTTTTAAGCAAAGAAGTAATTAGGTTTTTAATGTTAGTTACTTTTAAAAGCAATAGTCTGAAAAAAGTACATATTTTTTCTTCCCTTAAATGCAATCATTGACATGTTTGGTGGTGTACAGGTTTGCTCTTTTAGTTTTCACTAAAGCTGGGAAAGTAATCTAGTTAACAAATAATGAAAGCTTATTCTCACCATGTGCAAACTATACGCCTAAATCCCCACAGAATGGCACACTGAGTAACTATAAATACATTTTATGGCAAATTGTATGGCACAAAAGTACAGACGATGTTGATTTTTATAAATAACAACACAGCTAACAGATAAATCTCTGTAACAGATAAACAACACACACCATGCAAGTAAATCTAAGAGGATGCTTTGGCAAAGCTACTGCTGCAAGCGAGCACTAGAAGTTCTTAGAAACTCGAATCCATTCCTTAAATATGTGCTGAAAACTTCTCCCAGCCAGTTTAAACAACATCCACAAGGTCTAAACTTGTCAGTCTGGTTTGTGACTTACTGTGAAGCAAGTTACAAAAAAGGAATCAAACAGCTCAAAGCTGCAGACCCCCTTTTCAGACAACAGGAGCTAATAAAAAGAAAACTGAGTATTTTTTATTAGTAAACTCTTGCTTAAAGAGTTCTTTGAAGCTTACTGCTGAGACCAGAATGTGGAGTTCGAAAGCAGCAGTGGATGCAGACATTGTGTACCTGCTGCTTACTTTATCACTTTCAGAGGAAACAGACCCCAATCCTCATTCCTCCAGTCAGTGGTAGTGTGTGGTGTGTGTGTGTGTGTGTGTGTGTGTGTGTGTGTGTGTGTGTGTGTGTGTGTGTGTGTGTGTGTGTGTGTGCGTGCAGACAAATGATACATGGGGGGCATATTCACAGGTTTAGATAACAGCAGAGACAGAAGGGACCTAGAAAAAGAAAAAGCAGTGGCAGTTACAGTGAAAAATTGACCTATATCTGAGACCCAAAAACTGGTAGTAGTCATTAATGCCTTTTACATTATTGACCATTTTAGAGCACTCCAAATATCATAAAGCCAGAGACACCTACAAGAAACACCCACAAGAAATTAAAGACAGAACAACAGAACAATTCAAAAGTTTAATGAATTCCCTTTTTAAAAGGGCTGGCATTAAAACCCTGTTTAGACAGTGCTCTAAAAGACATAGGTGAGTTTCATTCACCACACCACAGTAACTGGACGAAAACCGAAACATATTTTAAATGGAAACTTAAATTCTGCTCTCAGTTATTTTTCACAGAAAGCACCTTTGCTTCTAATCTTTCTCGCTGACCCACATTTCTAAGTCCCCAATACAAAATCCTCAGAGGAATCATTTGTAATGTACTAAACCACTACTCTGCATATTTCAGTGTTTTCCAGCTCTAATGCACTCATTTTAACGCAGTATAGGCTTCTTAACATCTGATCTGTTGAATTGGGTAGGTTAGAGCAAAAAAACTAAACATATCTTCAGAATGATATGAAACTGTACTAAACATATTTTAAACGGTAAATAAACAATTAACGGATAACATTATGAACATTATCCAGTACAAATAACAAAGCTTCGTTCTTGCAACACAACGCAAACAGCTGTAGCTCTTATTACTACAGTATTTGAAACCACACAATATATAATTCCTTGACCATATCACAAAACCAACCTTTACAATAAGTCAACTGCTGAATGCTTTATTGTGCATTTTGAACATTCTGACCAATCCCAGATGTTCTCTAGGTAGCTGGATGAATAAAGGCAATTTTGGTCAAAAATGATTCGAGACAATCGTTAATGTAACTTGGAGGAAGCACGTGCTACCAATCACCCTTCTAGTGTTGGTGGTGTTGCGCAACTGAGGGAGTCCTAGTCCAAATGGGCCCTAGAAAATTGCAAAATGTAGCAATATAATTGCATCTTAATAAGAACACTTAATACTGCCTTAACCCTTTAATAGCACTGTCTCACTGGTAGGACATTCTGAGATGTTGGCAATGTCAAGTTCAGTTTGGTAGAAACTGCCACTAGTAGTCACGAAACATGCAAGTCCTGCAGGCAAAATGTATCTTTTTGTTCTTCAAATATGGCAATATTATATATATATATATATGATTCCTTGTTTAAGACAATGACAATGATTCTTGTTGAATGTTTTATATGCCACACTACACTGAATCCAGGACTATATTGAATTATGCTATCTTTATAATAAATCGTGCAGCCAGTAAGTGTTCTAGAAGTACTGACAATATTCACAATGTTCTCAGAAATGCACGCTGTCACACATTGCGAGAATTCGTCATAATAACAATAAATATCCTATTGCCTAGCTCTAGTTGTAAAGCTACAGCTACAAGACTATGTTGAACCATGGAGCTTTGATGTGACCAGGGTATAGCTAATTGAACACGATGTAGGCTGTGCTTCATGAGTGGCATGTTTCTGTGCAGAGGCAGATGTAGGCAGTGTAGAGGTGCTATGGTACTGTGGCAGTGAGTGCTGCACAAGCATTCACTGTGTTTCTGACATTTCACGATTCCCACGAATCTTTTCTACCACCGCAGCCTCCTACCAGCCAGGCCCACTTAGCTGGCACAGTCACACAAACACACACACACACACACACACACACACACACACACACACACACACACACACACACACACACACACACAC
>JBBJLR010000153.1:12128919-12142886 GCA_037577145.1 Brachypetersius gabonensis
CGATTACTCGATTAATCGATGAAAAAATCGACAGAATACTCGATTCCAAAAATATTCGATAGTTGCAGCCCTAATTCCAACCTCACGGCCTCACCAACATCATACAGGAATGGACCTTCAATAATGGAGAACCCAGTCCCACCAATTTAATAAGCATGTTCGTGCCAAATAACGTATATGTGATTCTGAGAAAGTGCTGACTTCCAGTGAGAAGAAGGTGCGATTTGGCATAAGAGATTAGAACCAAGTCAACATCAGGCGTCTGGATCCAAGAGGTCTTTTCTTCTATTCTTTCAAGACAAACAGTATCTGAAAGTAAATGCTCAAATATTTCTGTCATTATATATATTTACTACCCTTAGTAACTAGCTAAAGCTATGTCAGAATAAACACGAATGCCAAATTCCAGCTGTGTGACACAAGCCACCCTTTGTTAGAAGTCCTATATGGCGAAAGTCTCTAGATTATATTCTGCCAAGTTGCTACAATTTCCTGCATTTCCAAGAAAAGCTGTTAGGAGTGACTAAAAGCAGACCTGATTGAACCATCCACCCTTTTGCTCTTGATCTTCTCCTAATTCTCCTTCTTTATCCTAGTCTGCAAAGCTAAAAGAGAATGCAAGCTTGACGAGAACATTTTACTGAATACAAAATACACATGCTGCAGTAGGAGGCAGATGATAGCAGGTACTGAATTATAGTTTTTCCAAGAACACATAATTTTAGCTCGGGGGCAGCAGTTCGGCAGCACTATCTCGGCAAACAGGTGACAATAAGAAAGGTAGGCAATTTTATGAAGACCAGAAAACAAACATTCACTGACAGCTGTGCTACAGTAGGCTTCAGAGGCAGTCCTTTCTCGTCCGTAAGGCCCACTGATCAGCACTTTAAACATACAATCTGCAACTTTATTACACATGTGGTCTGCACTATCTGTTCCTAGAACCAATCCTCTGCCTGGTTAGCAGCCTGTTAAGTAAATTATGTTTGCCACTTGAGACATAGGAAACATTTATCCTGCTACTGCGTGTGTGTAGACAGGCTGATCAGGATCACCCTACCTGAAGGCAAACGACAAACCCCTCACGCCCTTCTGTTACCAACACAAACATTCCACAACTGTACTAGAAAACTTTTGTTAGTGCAGATTAATAATACAATTTGTTCAGCTATCCTGTCAGAATCACTCATTTCTTTTACACTAAAAAAGCATGGGGGGGGTTAAACCCACTGAAAATTTTGATGCAAGTATTTTTTATTATGTTTTTAATATACGTCATCACAGTCTAAAAACACCTCCAAAAGTATCTCCAAACTAGTAACATGTAAAAACATTCTTAACTTTTAGTCAATGGACAAATATGTATGCCAAGCATTTCTATTGGCCCATTCATCAAAAATGCAAAGGACAGCTGCTGTGTTCATATTGTGCAGATAAAAGGAGATATATTTTATGTATAAATGAAAACAAATTAGAGGAACATTTACATTACTATGGAATTACTACACCGAACATCACAATGATAAGACACCATCAGAATTAAGCCAATAGAACGTCCAAATAAGCACAGCTAATAGCTAGACAACTACTTAATGCATGCTTGAATGTTGGATCACCTCAGCACCTCAAGGGCATTCAGTGTCCAGTATTTTAAAAGTGGATTCAGCCTCTTTAGCACCAGCAGTAGACATGCACTGTATCTCCAGAACGGTTGCTCCTAATTTTTGTCTCAAGTCAGACCACATGAACGTGACAGATGTTAAAAATGACCAACATTTTTGGCAGTAATGATGTCTATCTAGACTTCTATCTAGTGTAATTGTGTCCTGATCTTTCTCTCTCTTTTTAGAAGCTACAGACACACAAATGCAAAGATACCTTCAACTGCTTACCTTCATAAAGAAGTCCACACATTAACTCACACAGGTGGTGACGCATTCTCACATCTGTCAAGTTTAACAGAAAGTGCATGACAGGACACGCTCTAGTACCACTCGGAATCAAAACTACACGCTACGTCTTTCTCGGTCAACAAGCAAGCAAGGAAGCTGTGGAGACGTTGTCTTAGCACATGGGGGCCTTCATTCACGTACATGCGCGCACAGACACACTTACTCCACGTGCTAAACTGACAGCATCTCATGTGACTGGGGTTTCCCATTCAGCTCACAGTGCTGCTAACAGTCACATAAAACCAAGAATGCAGTAGCGTGCATTCTCCAGCAGGAGCTCCACAATAAAAGTGCTCAGCTATCTATTAAACCCCATGCATTTCCCATGCCTAAGTCCTTAGTAATAACAGCCATCCTCTGTTTTTCACATTAAAAGCTTGTGCTCCTTTACGCCTTTGCCAGATAGTCAAAGTGCACTACAAAACACTAGCCATCAAAATTTCAGAACACCTAGTTTCTTCCAAGATGTTTAAAACAAGTATATTAAGAGTATGTTTATGTCTAGAATTTTAACAATGAAAGGTTTACTGGAGTCATTCTGAAGAAGGCAATATTACCCCACATACGTATTATATAACGTCAGCCCATATATGTTAGGTTACTGCAAAACAACTCAATCGTGCCTTATAAAAAAAGTCCCCAAACTTTTGACACTGAGTGAATAGAAAATACGGATCTAATGCATAATTTTTACAACTTTAACTAATACGGTACTGTAACACAGAGCAACAGTTTCAGTTTCACTATCAGTGAGGAACAGAAACAGCGGTTAAAGTGTAGTCACGTGGCCTACCTCTCCAGCTGTGATCCGCAAGGCTCTTTTCTTCAGCTCCACGCATTTCCTGAGCTTGCAGATCTGATGACCAGTCTTTCGATTCAAGCAGCAGCTACACTGCCCACAGCTGACCTTGAGGAGACACGGCCCACAGGCGCCGCATCTACTTCTCTTCTTTATCTCTTTTCTCTCCTGAGCTTTCAGTAAGCGCTGTTGTATGTCTGTCTCCAGCAGCGGAGAAGAGACGGTGGCCCTGTGCTCCAGAGGCAGCTCTAAACTCCCTGCTTCTGACTCTGTTTCAAATGAGAACTGGGTGCTGTCTGTGCTGTTGGACACTTTGCTGTCGAAAAATGCTACTGTCTGAGGTCCAGCTTCCAGACCAGACAGAGAGCCGTAAATGTTTGTGCTCAGGGACAAAAGAGATAATGCTCCTTCATTCTTGATTGACAACTCATCACTATAATCTTCATCTTTGGTCTTCACGTCTACGGTACTGTCAGGCTCTCTGTCCTCAGACTGGCCAACATCTGCTGGTGATTCTTTGGGAATTTCACACACATCAGACACAGCAGACACATCTTTCTGAGAAGAGTCTTCCTCTGTGTTTTGAGGGGCAACGTCACATGGCTGTGACAGAGAAGGTTCTGTAGGCCCTGAGGTATCAAGTGTACAAACAGAGTCCACTTCAGTGGCTGAGTCATGCTCTTTCACAAACAAATCACCTGACTCATCACCTGTGCTTGGCTTCTCAGTGGCCTCAGTAGGACTATTTTCACTTTGTGACTTGTCTTCAGAGACCTCAACTTTCTCCTCCTCCTCTAAAGCAGCAGTCTCGTAAACAAGTGGTTCTTGGTGCTCCTCCTCTACTGTTTCTTCAGAGCTTGCATTAACAGGTCGATTATTAACTTTACTTTGCTGGTCGCCACCATCACGGCCACTATGTTCTGTCGTTTTTGGTGAATCTTGTTCCCAAGCCTGCTGACCTCTCCCTTGGCTTGTGGCCACCCTACTTGGAGGCTTCACTTCCTGTGAGGCTCTTTGGGACAACAGACTGCCTCGAATGGACCTCTTCCTTCCCCTGAGGTCTGCAGTCTGGACAAGTCTTGTCAGAGAGCTGCGTGTGTGCCTAAGTCTGATGGATTCTGTTAAGTCAGATATGGGCTTGGTTCTGCTTGTTCTTCCCCGGGGTGATTTCTTGGCAGGCCTGCTCACAGCACTTGCCTGTTTGGTTGCTTGTTTCTTTGCAGTGGACTTCCTGGTCTTTGCTCGCCTTGCACGTGTGACTGGAGTCCTGGGATTGTTTGCATTAGCTGCTCGCCTTTTTTCAGCGAACGTCTTCAGTTTCCTAACATTTCGCTTCGTCGTGGGGTGCGCCTTCTTTGGCGGTTTAGGACTATGAGGCATAGCTGAGCTTGATGAAAATAAAAGGGGTTGAGTGATAGGTCAGCAGGCATGAGAAACAAATTCTCAACTTGAATATTTCTAAAAATAGCACATTTGGGCTTTCCTTTGCAGAGTCAGGTCCAATAAAATTCATTGGTGGCTTTCCAAAAAGCATACCTGCAAAACAATAAAATGTGTTATTGATCTAGTTGCTGTCATCATAGATGGGAAAAGTTCATAAACATCACATCTTTGTGTAAGATTATAACTCCACTGCACTGAAGTGCTACTTCTGATTTGTGCTACTATTAGTTGCAACGTTTCTACATATGTAACAACTCATTTGTTACAGTGTATTAACAGACAACACAGCACATACAATACATAAGTCGTAGTACTGTTGGAGTAACCAAAATGTAATCCTTGCTCATTTACCAAGAAATGTAAACAAGTGACTTTAATGGCTAAAAAGGGAACAAAAGGGCTTATCAGCAACCTCTGCTTTAAACATCACGCCCTATTGTGGAAGAATACACTCCAGGCGTGGAAACTGATGAAGTTAATAAATATTGAAAGATTTATAGCTATATACTGTAACGCCTGGCTATAAAGACACCAACGGGTTTAAACCCCTTACTGGAGCTGACAATTCGGTTTTAAGAGTTAGTAGAAGTCGTAGTTAATGCCGTTGGCCAGGACTACTTCGAGTTTTCTTGCTCCGTTCTGTGGCACCACTTTCTCCAGTTTTAGGTTGTTTTAAAGGGACACCGTTTACAACAGTCCCGGAGAAAGATATAACCCCCTCTAGATAAAACATGCAATTCTGTTTAGCCGTGCCCCACAAGCTTGTACACTTTTAAAGCGAGTTCAAATACTTCACATACCGGAGCCAGTTGCCCTGGTCGAACTGCTAATAATACTCCGCGTCTGACAGAGTCGGTCGGTCCGCCCGCATTTTCCCTGCTACACTCTCCAGAGTTCTCCAAGATCCAGCAAGTTCAGCAGTGCCCCGACACAACAGACAGACACCCCGTCTCTACACCGCAACTAACGCCCAGTAACAACGACATGCTGGCCCGGAGTGAAACAGCTCATTAGCCCGCCAACCCAGTTCCAGAGCGCAGCTCCCAGACACAACCTGCCTCTCACACGCAGCGGCTCTTTAATGGAGGCCTGTGGGCTGACGGGAAAACACGGAGCGGAATCTGAGCATGGAGTAAATAATAATAATAATAATAATAATAATAATAATAATAATAATAATAATAATAATAATAATAATAATAACGAGGATGGTGATGATGATGACAGTAATAATAATAATCAACTCAATAGGCTGTGGCAATATTAATGAAAATTAGTGTGTTATTCAAACGAGTTTATTCTATTATTCAAAGAAAATCTAACAATAGACAGTGTACATCTAACAATAGACAGTGTACATCTAATTCAGCAGTTCCAAACTTTTTGAGTTGTTTGTTTTGTATTTATTCGCCCAAATATAATTTGATCAGTGCTTTCTGGTAGGCCTATTAATCTCGCATAGTGAGGTCACTGAAATTTTACTTTGTACGTTTTTCACCGACGTGATTTGCAGTGGCACATGCACGCATGAACACATACAAGTACTGTTTTATTATGTATTTCAAGCTATATACCATAAGCCTGGCTAAAAACCAGGAGAGAATCACTTTGCAAGAAAGCACAATTATTACAAAACCTAAACACAAAGTCTGGCAGAGTAAAAACGGTAAACTGACTCCCAAATGTGTCTGAAAATTAACTTTTATTACTGCAGACATTTCACAATATACTGTTTCTTTGGTGAAGATCTGGAGTAGATGTTTGGTACAGAATATGTCTCAACTCTAGTACTGTAGCTCAGTTGAGTTTTTTCCTCTTTAACAGAATTTATTCTATATTTCAGAGTTGTCTGAGGTAAAATGCTCTCGTCTAGAGAAGCTTACAGAGTCATAATTGTTCACACTGGTGATGATAAAAAACAGACGTCCTAAGCATGTAATGCCTCTAAAAGTCTCTAAAAAAGTTATGACATGATGTGGTCACAGAGCCTCTGCTTGAAGGCTGAGACACTATTTTAAATTAGCATGATAAAGTTCTGTATTAAACCCTATAACATATTTTAAATGCATTTATGATTTTACATGCAGGGAGCTGTAATGCAAAAGTGTAACAAAAATGTATTTTTTTAGTTTACCACTATTTAACTTTAACATTATACAAAAAAAAGCGGATTCAGTGAAGACTCACTGCTCATTTGAGATTTTAAGTAAAATGTTCTATTTGAGTGTCTAACCATCACTGTAAAAACAATATTTCACATCAATACACTCAAAATGGCTTTTTTGTTTGAAATATATCCAGATGTTTTGAACACTCAACTGAATAGGTGGTCCCAAAAAAAAAACTGAATAGGTGGTCCCAAAAAAAACTGAATAGGTAGTCCCAAAAAAAAACTGAATAGGTGGTCCCATGCACTGTTATGCACATACTGTACAATGTAATGTAATTACAACTGTAATAATTTATGAGACTAGATGAGACAGTGCAACAACAAGAAAAGAGAATAGAATTACAAATCTAAACAAATGTAAACTATATAAATGTATCATTATACATAGACCATGGACTTAAAGTATTTACTTATTCTTTCAATTAAAAATAAATGGAAAATAATGGAACAACTGTGTAGTAACTAAGTCATCATTTTACCGTAGTGGTAAAAGACATCAAACACTGAAAAAAGTGTTCCTTACAATTTTGCCTCACAACATATACTCCATGCCCCATCATGAATGCATATGTGACTTTTCACATAGTATTTTCACATAGTATTTATCATAGAACTATTGTAAAATAGTGTCTCGGTGCATATGGTCCTGGAGTTGTTTTACTGTGTACTCTGTAGATAGTTGAAATGACAATAAACGTATCCAACTTAATAAAATACATAGATAATAACTACTAATATGCTAGAAACAACAATGGTGCTACAGTAAAACAAATGTCCTATATATGATGTGAATAATTATTTTAGAACCATTACAATGACCTAGAACTCACACTGTTTGAACTGTATTGAGTTGTCTTAATTCGTAAACGATCATTTTAGACAAGGACCTCCACTCTGGAATATATTATAAAGCTGTTACTACATACTAGCCTTTCAAAATGTGTCTAGCATGCAGATTTATAACAATCTAAATACAGACCTACCTATAGCCTGTTGATGTTAGTTTCCTCAAACTGATAAATAATTTATTAATTATATTTCTGAGATGAACAATTTATTAATAAAGCTTTAATTAAGTGCTGTACGTTCATCTCATGTCTGTTTCAATTTGCTTTTGAGTATGTCTTTAAACTGTACATTACGTGGACAAAAGTATTGGGACACATCTGGTTTTCAGGGTTTCGGCTAGACTCCTTCTGCGACATTCTGGACAAAGCCATGCTTTTAACTTTGTGGACACGGTTTGGGGAATAACCTTTTCTATTCCACCATAACTGTGCCCCAATACACTAAGTAAGATCCTGAAGATATGGTTGGATGAGTTTGGCGGGTTAAGAATTTGACTGGCCCGCACAGAGCCCTGACCCTAATCCCATCCAGCATCTTTGGGATGAACTAGGACAGAGATTGTAAGCCAGGCCTTCTCATCCAACATCAGTACCTGACCTCATAAATGCTCAACCTCACACATTTCCACAAAAACACCTCAAAGCCCTCCAAGAAAAGCTGTTATAGCTGCAAAGGTTGGACAAATATCAAAGTAGCATAGCGTAGCATTTGAATACAATCTCATTGAAGACCCTGATGGTGTAATGGTCAGACGTCGCAATTCTTTTGTCCATATAGTGTATGTTATTTTACTGTTATGTTTTTCCAACTTTTATATGTTAATTTAAACATGCAGTCTAAATCAGAAGTGATGCTTTTACAGGAAAGTTAAGGGTTTGGGAGATTTCTCCTGCTCGTCTTCTCTCTCACAGCCATGTTCTAGGGTGACGTCGTCAGGAAGCGACAGGGAAGGAAAGCCATGAAGGGCACTACAGATGGGTTTGCCCTGAAACCAGCACACACGTGTAGAGCCTTGAGCTGAAGACCCACAGCTCCCCGTGTGAGTAAATCCTATCTATCTATGTGGTGTGAGATCTATTTGTTTAGTTATGCTGGTTCGCGATCTGTCAGCCAGAGAGCAGTTTCTTTTTTCTCTCCAGACTCGTTAACATTTCTCTCCTCTTTAGCTCGATAAAGCTGCTGGTGTCGAAAGAAAAGATGTCAACTCGGTACAAAGATTAAATGACACTACACCCATGATTTTCAAGACGTTTTGCGCTTTAGAATGTGTCCTGGTTAGGACTGAGTTAGTGGTGGTAGCCTCGGTTGACAGCGGTGGCACATGACCTTGTTACGTGGTAGGACTGCAGCTTTTCGTGCTTCTCTAGCAGCATTTCTCTTGATCTGCAGTTTACTGGGTTGTAAGGCAAAACATTGAAAAAGTATTGAAATTTGCTGGTTTAGGAATGCACGAGATCCCATCGACAGCTGTCCTGAGTCAGCTGTCAGAAATCAATACGGTTGTCTGTTTAAATCATTGTGCTTGTGGTCCAATCTTTAAAAATGAAAATGTTTACAATATGGCATTAGAACACATACTAGAGACCATCGCAAAGATCAAGCTTGAAATACCCTTAAAATGTAACGTATCTTGTAGAAAAAAGTATAAAACGAAGCTAAACTATATAGACAAAAGTATTGGGACAGCTGTTTTTCAGGGTTTTGGGCTAGACTCCTTATTTCCAGTGAAGGGCAATCCAACACCTTTGGGATGAACTGGAACAGAGATTGTTAGCCAGGCCTTTTTCACCCAACATCTGTGCCTGAACCTCATAAATGCTCTACTGAATGAATGGGCACAAATTCTCACAGAACCCCTCCAAAATCTTGTGGAAAGTCTTCTAAGAAGAGTGGGAGCTGTTATAGCTGCAAATGGGGGTCCAATTCCATATTAAACTTTATGTATTTGAATGCAATGTCACCAAAGTCCCTTTTGGCAGGCGTTCCAATACTGTAGCTTATATTGTAGCTATTAGTCTTGTGCCTGTGGTCCAATATAAAATCTTTGAGAAAAAAATGGGTCAAATGGGTATGACAACAGAATGCATACTAAAGGCCAGTCACAAAAAAACTTGGACAACTCTGCTAAAAAGCCACCTTAAGTTGCACCTATTTAATTCACCCAAATTCAACCAAATTTTCAGCTAATCAGTTAAAACCAGTTTTAAAATTCAGATTATAGATGAAATACATCACAAAATAAATTATACATAAAAATACACACAGACAAAAATTGCTTATACTGTATAGGGATACAAAATCATAGTTTTAACTGAGTATAGATCAGTGTCATATAAGTAGACAACTGTGCCAGAGCTGGGACAGGGTGTGGAAGTGAACCTTATGCTAGATACGCCTATGATTTCATTTATGGACAGGATTACTTATCACAGTACAGAGAGCTGCACTCTGTGTTTGTGGCTGCATGAGTAAATATATTTTCAGCAGAAGCCCTGTTGTTGGTGCTGCACACAAACTTAAGCTTTCTATGCCCAATTCTAGAGGGGTATAACCCCCCAACACTTGACTAGACAATGTGTTCTCTTGAGTAATGGATTGCCAACCTTTGGTCTGAGTGGTGTTTGTCATTCAGAACTAACCCAGTGTGAGTACCTGACCTTACTAATCCTAAATGCAATCATTCAGAGTCCTCTGAAGACATGTCTGCAGTGGAGTCCTGAGACAGACAGCATGGCAACAGAGGCGTCCGTGTCCTCGGCTGGTCAGCCTCCAGTTCCAGGTCCTGCTCAGAGGGACTACTACTATTGGCTCAGGTCCTTCGTAGCAGGAGGTAGCTGTAACTTCTTATTGGATAAAAAAAGTGCAAGATGTTGTAAATGAGCTTGAAAACTTGTTCATCAGTGATATATGGGCAGACCCTGATATCACTTGTATTTATGCAGTGCTGGGGGGTCTGTGGGATTTGCTTGTAATTTTGCATTCACTTTGCATGCATTGTGTGCCGAGTGTCATTGTAAATGGTTAAGAGGATAGTAAAAGGTGAAATCAAACGTGGTCATAGCATAATGTGTTTGATATCAGCATTGCCTTTTTAATAATGATACTTTGATTTTAGTATAAATAAATGATTACTTTAGTCCTTTGCTTAGATTAGAGATACCTAAACTACTGCTTCTAAGTTTAAGATGACTGTTCCTTCATTTTCACACTGCAGAAACCTGCTCTCCTTAAGATTTTGGTGTTTATGTAGTTGACATCATGTGTCATTGTTTTATTCATATAGGCGTAGCAGGATGCTGTGCCAAGACCACCATTGCACCTCTAGACAGAGTGAAAATTTTACTTCAAGCTCACAATCCTCATTACAAACACTTAGGTAAGTTCTATCTTATTTAAACAATTTCCCCAGGGATTTGATTCTGGTCAGCACTCTTTAAAAATAAAGGTTCCTTACTGGTTCATTAGGTTCTTCTTCTCTTCTCCGCACCGGCCCAAATTTACCATGCCCTGTATGCCTGATGGTCAGTCCAGCACTGAACCTATTCGTAGATTTTTTATTTAAAAAAATACACCTGCACATTTGATTTACAAATGAAGTTATTTACAGAACCATCTGTTGAATTTAAAATCATTTTAAAGAGTGTAAAGTAAGGTAGAAAAAGTTGATAATTTTGTTCAAGTATAATTTGAAGCATTTGAAAATGAACACTTGATGCCTCGCTCAGTAAATCTGCACTCTTTGCAGGTGTGTTTGCTACACTCAGGGCCGTGCCAAAAAAAGAGGGCTACCTCGGACTGTACAAAGGGAATGGAGCAATGATGGTCAGAATATTCCCATATGGAGCCATTCAGTTTATGGCCTTTGACAACTATAAGAAAGTATGTTTCTTGTCTGTATTAGGAATGAATATAAAGTATAGTATTTACAATCTTCACTGTGGTAAATCATTTTTAAATGTTTTCAAATTTAGTTCCTTAGTACACAGCTTGGCATATCTGGGCACATTCATCGGCTTATGGCTGGATCTATGGCAGGTATGTAATTCTCCATCATCATCCACTTAAATCCCATGTGTGAGATGCCAATCGAGATGGCCAGAGCACTGCAGGCTTTAATGTTCTAGCTCATTTACCAGACAAAACTAATCAGGCAATTAACAATAAGTAATTTATTTTGAATTCTGTTGGAAATGCAATCTCTGCTGGGTAATGCCCAAAAAAAAGCCTAGGCTTCCATCCCCAGACTGAAGAGATGAGAAAGTGGATTTTTCTTATGTGTGACTGGGTCCTTCATTTCCTCCACAGGAATGACTGCAGTCATTTGCACTTATCCACTCGATGTTATCCGTGCACGCCTGGCATTTCAAGTGACAGGGGAGCATCGCTACACTGGCATAGGAAACGCCTTTGAGACCATCTACTTGAAGGTATTGGGCTTTTTTGGGGAAATAAAATGTCATTATCATGATAAATTGCTTTAACGTATGTGAAGTGTGTATCATTTTACTCGGCGTATAACATGGGTTTTGTCATGGGTACTTCACAACTTGAACAGTGAACAACTGCAAGTATCATAAAAATATTGAAAATATAGACAGCCAAATATAGAAAGCAATGTGCAGTAACTGCATAAACTACATAGAGACAAGTTGTTTATCAGCCCATTTGCTTTTACTAATTATATTGTTTTTTAATATTTTTTTCATAGCATCGTAGTCTGTGTTAATTTGCTTTTACCAGTTATTAGACTAACATATAATATTGTGTTGCATTTTGTCTCTTCTAACCTGTTTGCAAACCTCAAAAGTTAATATTATGACCACCATGTAATATTTTTGCCATGTCACTCAGCCATATGAGTTTGATTGGGAATTGCAGGCCTGTGTCCCCTTTTCCAGCTGTGCTTTCTCTTTAAAGGAGGGTGGCATCTCCGGATTCTACCGTGGTCTAACTCCTACCATCATTGGCATGGCTCCCTACGCAGGTAAAGCATTTCCGTGTGATTGTCCCTTTGAATAGCTTACCTTTTTCCCCCTTAGAGATTTTTCCATTTTAGTACAACTGGACTGACGTTAGTAGCAGCTTTGTGGTTCGAGGGAGTGAATCACTATTTTTTTTCTTCTGCAGGATTTTCATTTTTCACATTTGGTACTCTGAAGAGCCTGGGGCTGACTCACTTCCCCGAGCTCCTGGGCAAGCCGTCACTGGACAACCCTGATGTCCTGGTCCTTAAGACTCATGTCAACCTGCTGTGTGGAGGGGTCGCTGGGGCCATCGCTCAAACTATATCGTAAGTTAGAGATGGAATGTTTTGACTTTTGTGGTTCTCAGTACTCATATACTTTTTAGATCCTATTGGCAGTTTGTGTAAAAGTAAGTCAAGGTTTTGAGTTTCTGTAGTTGTCTTCAGTCCAAAGTTTTTCCTTCATTTTGTGGGAGTTTTATAAATGTATATTAATTGTAATATATTAAATGTAGCTGCACAGAGTGAAGCCTCTGATATTTCAGTAAATATTCTTTTGAAATGATAAACTCTTTATTTTTTGTGACATTGCACCAGCAGAAGTTTACAACATTGTAATTTTAGTTTTTTTTTAAGAAGGTTCCATGGAAGCAGATAGGGCCAAAACAGTGGCACCCTTACGGTAAAAGATTGTATAGCCCTTAGAATATAAAGATTGTTCACAGGCATCTAGTATTAATACAGAGCTAGATGTAGGACCTTATAGCCTTTAAGAAGTTAATAGTTTAACACACAGTTTTCGAAAGAAATCAAGTAATAATGCTGTTCTGAGTAGACATTGTTGAAAGACTTTGGTTGATCCTGTTTAGCCTAAGAATGATGAAACTCTGATTACTGAAGTATACTAACCTTTTTCATTCACTGCCTCTTTACCTGCTTTAGCTTCAGATGTAAGGAATTTTAATTCGTGTTTTTATCTGAATTAGTCTAGTCCTGTCTCTGACCCAAGACAATGTTTTTGGAACAAAGTAATATGGTGCATTGAGAATGTAAGAACTGCACATTTAGAAGTCTCTGTTTTTCTTGTGTATCCCTGCCTTGTTTGAGCTAGATATCCTCTAGATGTTGCTCGGAGGAGAATGCAGTTAGGAGCAGTGCTCCCTGACTCCGACAAATGTCTGTAAGTGACATTTTTTTTTATTTTAGGCTGTTAAGTATTGCTTGAGCCCTATCTTTACATGTCCTTCCCCTTTCAGGTTGTTCTAAAATGTCCTTACAATTTCATGATGTTCTAGAATGCCCGTCACCTTTCATATTTGTTCATTAGGCTTTTATTTCTTATTCTAGAGCAGTTTAAAGTCAGCTCCCATCATTTGAACTTCGCAGCAGCATACAGCAATCATTCATTTTCTGTGAGACATGTCCGTTCCGTCAGCCGTCCATGGCTTGTCATGTGAGATGCAGGGATCTGTTGCATCAGAAAGTTGAGAGTTCTGAAGTTTTATTAAAGTGAATACAGCCAGTGTGGTGCATCTGACCCATTAGGACGCAGATGCTGTTTGCGTCGCTCATGTCTGCAGTCCTGTGTGACATAAAAGGACTGCAGCAAAAAACAAAAGATGACAACTGTTAACTGGTCTTCATATTAGTTTAAGGATGGACACTATGTAAAGTTCCTAATGATTAAAAATAAGCGTTACTTACATAAACATTAAGATTAGATTAGATTAGATTCAACTTTATTGTCATTACACATGTACAAGTACAAGGCAACGAAATGCAGTTTAGGTC
>JBBJLR010000153.1:12144295-12158659 GCA_037577145.1 Brachypetersius gabonensis
TGTACAGTAGTATGAACATAATATACAGTTTGTATTAACTTATAATCAGGAATTGCAGGTGGATGAACAAATATACATTAAGAAGACATTTCAAGACCTGTATCCCCCATATGCAGCGAACTAAATGGGGGCATGCATTTGTGTCCATCATTGCCCCAGTTGTTGGCCATGTGGGTAGGATGTTGCCCCTGGGATCAGAAGGTCATATGTTCTATTCCCATGAATGCCAGTGGCACCACTGAGGTACCCTAGAGTGAGGGACTGTCCACACACTCTTCTCCCTGGGTGCTGCCCACCGCTTCACTTGGTGAATGGGTTAAATGCAGAGAAAGAATTATACGCTGTTCACATTGTGTGCTGTGCTGTGTTCACATGTTACTATAAGGGGTCACTTCACTTTGCTTCAGACCAGTATAAGTAAAGCTAAACACTCCTAACGTTTAAGTGCCTGTGATCTGAGATACTTGTTTTTGTCTTTTGTTGTTTTTTTTGAGCAGTAGCCTGACGAAGACCCTCAAGCATGTGTACAGCAAGTATGGGTTTAAAAAAGGACTTTACCGTGGGCTTTCCCTAAACTACATCCGCTGTATCCCATCTCAAGCTGTTGCCTTCACCATGTATGAGTTTATGAAGCAACTCCTTCACTTGAACTAGAGCCGCAGCAGTTGGTGATCACCAGTTTTTCCGCAAGAAAAATGTTGCCATACAGCTACTGGGAGCATCACAGCAGCACTGCCAGCATTGCCAATCAGTGAACACCTCTCATGACTCCCCAGCATGCCTTGTGGCTTAGGACCATGTCTCAGCAACTCACTACATGAGTATTTGGGGAATCCCCTGCAGCAGTCATCAATGGGAATGACTATGACCCAACACTGGTTGCCCTGAACAATCCGCCTTAGCCAGTCAGTGAGTTTCTAAGATGTTTTGTGCAAGCAAAAGAAGTGACGTACAATAAGTCTTCCTTTGGCTGTTCAATACGTCTAATATTGATTACACGCCTGCATGTTGCAAATCTGATCCATTCTGAGCATAAATCGAATGTTTGTGATCAAGTGCAAGTCAATGTCAAGATAAAAGTTCATGTTTGATCAGAAAATGTAGTCGGATATTTCACTGGAAACCCCCACCCCTTCCGCCCACACTGCCTCTGAATGGAAGGCTGTGAAAAAGCCTGATATGATTCTGTAACAGTATTATCTTTGCTTATAATCTTTATGCATCAATCACAGCTCACGGGCCTCCTGCAATTGCTTGTCCTCTTCTGCTGGCTTCTGGTAGGTTGTAATACTACTTTTATTCACAAGATCTCTTTATGTTAAAGCACATTTAGTAAAACTGAGCTGATGTGCGGTAAAAGCTATTTTTTTGGCTTGTTTTTTAGATTTTTTTTATTTACTCCGTAAGAGGGTGAACCAGACAGGTTCAATGTTAGATAAAAGAACACAATTGCCTTGACAGATTTAGAAATCAGTCAGTTACTTTGTAGTGGTTATATTTAAACCACTACCATCTGGTAGACGTTTACCTGTAGACATTAAAATAGCTGATGTCTTAAACTAGGCTACAGACTGTCATTCTGTTCAGAAACAGTTAAAGATGGAGAAACGTTTGTGGGACGTTATCATCATCTTTGCCACATGGTGGCAGTCTTGCGTGGAAATGTCAGGTTGCTCTGTGGAACCCAGTGCTGCTGTCCTTTATGCACTATACATGTCTTTGCCTTCAGTTGATGTTCCCTATAACAGGATACATGATTGTCTGTTGAATGAGTGGATGAAATGAATGTTTACTCTTGCAGATTCATCATATTATTCATAAAGCCTTGTTTGATTAGTCACATTATTCCTATACATGGGGAAATTGTAACAAACTTATCACAATTAGGCCATTATTTCTGGAATGCTCAATGAGAGCCGGTTGAATCAAATCATCTCAGTGAGATCTTCATGATTGCACGTGCTGGGTTTGGGAGAATAAGAGAAATGTGTATCCTGCTTGTGATGCAGCAGCGTTGAAAGATTGTGAGAGAAATTTTAGCATTATTTATCTCTGTGTATTTTATTTGTGTAAAAACAGAATGCAGTTCAATGATATAAACTTTGTCAGACCCATTTCACTACTGATCAACAAAAATACCCTTTTGTACTTTATCATCGTTTCTTGTCTGTCCAGTGCTTACACAAATTAAATGTCTTTTTCTGTTTGTGTAAAACATGACCTGCTGTGGTTTCTTTGACTCTAATGACCAAAACACTCATTTGGAGATGAAGTTCTGGGATAAATTTGTTTAGACCTAAGTGTTTTCCACGCACAAAAGTAGTTTGGACTCACCTGATTGCACGTCTTAGTCATTTTTTACCTAAACATTTGTCCCTCATTTTTTTATTAAGTTGTTTTTTTATTAATGACAACTAAAAATAGAAAGACGAAGTAATTGAAAATTGCGGATGTCCGTCCTCATGAAGCTGTCTAAGAGAGAGCTAAGACTGTGAGCAGCTGAGTGAAGGTACAGGGCGTCTTAAGAAGATTATAACTGTAATACAGTTTTGATTGATGCATAATTCTATTATTTATTAATTTAATTTTCAATCTTCACTGTTCTTAAATGAGAAAAGCAGCACAAATAAAGAAACCCTCTTTGAGTATAACTGTAATCAAAGCAGCAACACTATTGTTCATTAGACAGATTTGTAAATCATGTAGAACTTATTTTCTAGATGGTTAAAAGCATTAACTACTATTTTAGAGCCCGGAGCCCATTTATCTGCTTCTGTTCCTCTTATTAAAAGTTTGAGAGGCCCCAACTTTGCATATTTCCTATGTCCGTTCATTGGGATCACAGCATCTTACACGCTGAAAGTGTTGCAAAATTATGTGTGACTTCATGGTGTAATATTGCACTTACTGTGACAATTTGTTGTGATGTTTGATGGTTAATTCTGATGGTCTAATTCAGTGCAAACTGTGTTGTCTCCACCCTAAAAGTCTGCAGGGTGATAGAAACTTTCCATCAGCTAATTTGAGTGCATATGGTCATGATAGTAGGCTACTGGGAGGCTATTCACTAATCAACTTTAACATTAAAATGACCTACCTAATATTGTGTAACACAGCTCTGAAGCATGGTTTCCACGTGAGTTCTAATGGTGTGCTGTGCTACGTGGCACCAAGGTGTTAGCAGCAGATCCTTTTGGATCTGTAAGTTGCGAGGTGGAGCCACGATTAATGAAACTGGTCCAGCACGCGTATGCTCCGAATGTCATCTAGGGAGCCTGGAGGCCAATTTAACACTACGAAGTCTTTGTCATGTTCCTCCAACCATTCCTAAACATCAGATTTTTTGAGTGGGAGGATCCTGCTGAAAGAAGCCACTCCCATTAGGAAATATGGTTGCCAGGATAGGGTGTCCTTAGTCTGAATCAATGTTTGGTAGGTGGTACAGGTCAAAGTAATATTCAAATCTAATATTCAAATATTCATGAATGCGAGGACCAACAGGAAACTCCACAAAATTATTTCTAAAGAGGTTGAAGTTCACTGATCAACAATCAGATAGCCTGTGTATAAATAAAGAAAAGTCAAGACCCAATGGTTGACCAACAAATATCACTCCAAGAGCGATGTCTGTAACAGTCTGCAAAGTCAGAAATGAACACAGTAACTTCTTAGTAAATAATGGCCTCTATCACATTGGATTCTGTTACTGGTCAGGAAGACAAAGGCCAACAAAAGTTTGCATGGCAAGGAAGCAAGGCGAACGTCAGTAGTATTCAAAAAGAACAATTCTTCCTGTCTACTGTTTGCTGAACATCCAGAAGGTTTTGGTAAAAACGTTTTGTGCATGGGTGAGACCTAAATAGATCTTGGTTTAAATGAGAAGCCTTACGTTTGATGAAAGGAAAACACTGCATTTCAGCACATGAATCATCCCATCTGTGTAACATGGTGGTGATAGTATCATGGTTTGGACTTGTTTTGCTGCCAGAATGACTTCCCATTATTGATGTGACAATTAATTCTGAATTGGACCAGCAAGTTTCAGAGGAAACTCTAAGTGATTCTTCCAAAGAATGGTTAAAGAAGAATAAAGTTAATGTTTTGGAATGGCCAAACATCTTGTACTTAACCAAGTATGATTGTTGTGGAAGCAGTTAATGTTTGGAAACCCACCAACATCTCACAGCTGGAAGAATAGGATAAAATTCTTTCAATGTCAATATGCAGGACTGATCAACAGTCACCAGAAATGTTTAGGAAATGTTTAGTGGAAGTTATTGCTGCACAAGAGGCTCACACAACATGTGGAAAAATATGTGAGATTGAATCAAGTATAATATTGCTAGCTTGTTTGTTTAATTGTATTTTTTTTATTGACTTTCAGGTCTATAAGCAGAACTGATGAAAATCTGGTATTGCTATAGGTCATATTCATACAGAAAATTCTACAGTGTTCACAAACCTGTTCTTTGAAAATGTGTTGCATAGATTGTGTTTAATTCTTTTTATTTTTGTCCAGGGTGGCAACCACCTTTCTAAACAGATTGGTGCAAATTTCCTCCTTCCATTCAGAGCTGGGAGAGCATGTAGTCTTAGTAACTTATTTGCATGGCCCCCTCTGGCTTTGTATATGCAGCATAAGGCAGTGGCTTATTTGGCTGGAAAATAAGTTGCACACAGAGTACTGTTTGTGGTTTGGCATGCGGAAAATGTAATGACTATGTGTCCTGTGCACATCAAAACTTTAGGACACAACCTAATCTCACATAGCTCGTATCATTCCATCTACTTAGTAGTGTGACAAGAGTAATCAATGAAGAGTCGTGACTCTGTGCTGCTTCGTGCGTGTGAATAGATCTACTGAAGTGCTCGTGAAAAGAAAATGCAAGTTTTTGATGGCAAGTAATTTTGTTTCCGTTAGCGTGCAGCTTTATCTGTTCTTTCAACGTATCTGAGATGGTGAGCCTCAACTGAACAGTGTGGTTGAACACTCATCCTCCCAATTAACTTGTGCCAATTAACTTCAGCAAGAAAAATCCCCTACAGTGTCATTTATCTTATCCAGATCAGCGTCATAATGCATTTGCATGTTGTGTAGACATCAGCGGGTGTGAGAGTGTGTGTGTGTGTGCGCGTTTATGTGTGCACAGTAGAGAAGGGGAAATGCATTCAGTAACAGGCTCCAGAGGTTAGCAGTGGGGAAACAGATCTTTGTCCTTTTGTAAGAGCAGGATGCCCAGCTACACAGTGACTGTCGCCACTGGCAGCCAGTGGTTTGCTGGTACAGATGATTACATCTACGTGACCCTGGTGGGGACAGAGGGCTGCAGTGAGAGAACTCTCCTGGATAAACCTCTTTATAACGACTTTGAAAGAGGAGCGGTAAGATCTTTCATATCTTAGCAGTTCTGTGTCTAAGAAGGTGTCAATCTATCCTTTTAAATGAGAAAGGTACCATAAAGGGTACTTTTGGAGCGATGCCATAGAACAGATGTCATTCATTCATGTTCTGGAGAGCTTTAGTCCAAGCACACTTTGTGATTTGCATGCTTGAACACATGGTTCATCTGTTCATTTCCAGGTTTTTGTGTTACAGCAGTCAATCCATCTGTCATGAATTTAAGAATCCCTATCAGACGACCCCATTTTGGTTCCCTGAAGAACCTTCAGATGGATGATTTGTTAAAAAAATAAAAACATTTTTGTAAATGATATGTGATCATGAGGAAGTTTCAAGAGGCTTAAAGAACCTGCACATAACTTCAAGCTTTGATGGAAATTAAAGTTCTTCCTAAAACCGTCAGAATGGAAATGTGTTTTTTTATGTGCATTAAAAGACAGACTAAACAGTTTTAAAAAAGGAATCATTGTTAAATTTGGAAAAGATTTTGAAAAGATTGTACTGAAATAAAATTACCGTTGCAACTTCTGAAGGACTGAACAAATACATGTAACATGTTTTCTGAGTTATTGCTAACTGTAAGAACACTTTTGGATTCTTTTAACTTTTACTGTCCCAGTTTTACTGTTGTCTAATGATCTGTGATTCTGTTTTTATAAGGGCTCGCTTGGGTTTGATAGGAAACTGTACTTGTTCTATAGAATATACTCTTTAGAACATCCATGTTTTCTCTAGCCTACGTTCCTAAATGGACTTCACTTCTTTAATCCAAGGTCGACTCATATGACATCACTGTGGGGGAGAACCTTGGTGAACTTGAGCTCTTGAAGATTGAAAAGAAGAAATACTGGATGCACGATGACTGGTACTGTAAATACATCACCGTCAAGACCCCGTCCGGAGATTACATTGAGTTTCCTTGCTTTCGGTGGGTGGTGGACGACAAAGAGGTGATCCTGCGAGATGGCCGAGGTGGGCTCCGTTTCTCGTGACTGATCTGAATGAATAAATCCTGTATTAAAAAATGATGAACTGAAAATAAATGATACTATGCTCAAATAACTGCTATATTTAATATTTTATATCTAATAATCTAGGCAAGCCGAAACAAATTAGATGTGAAGCAAGTACACATGCTCTTGTACATTTTAGTGCAGGGTTTCTAGTTACTTACTGAATGGAGAAAGTACAACATAAAGTTTGGGTATGTTCAAATATTTGTCCATTATCATTTATTCAGCAAACAAATAGAACTATGCACAAAAAGTATTGTCTGCTCCTATAAGCAGTTTTGTTAACTCTTTTTGGCTGTAACAATTTGTTGCGTTCCAATTGCTTAAAGAAGGTCATGACACAGTTTGCTGTCTCCATGTGTGTTTTGCAGCTCGATTGCCTCAGGATGACAAAACCAGGGTGGCGAAACAGCACAGGCGCAAAGAGCTGGAAATCAGACAAAAGATATACAGGTTTGACCTGCAGAACTCTGAACCTCAGTGACCAAAAAAAGAGCAGAAAGTTGTTTAACCTCATCAAATATATTCTGACACCTCCAGAATGAACAATCAACGACAGGACATTTAATATAAACTATTCATTTAGAACTATTGATTGTTAATCTAGTCTAATTTTATATGTGCCAGAAATTCTACTTCTTAGCTGAACTGGTCCACAACTGATAAACGATGTTTCTTGTTCAAGATGGAGGGAATGGCATCCCGGCTTTCCAATGAGCATTGACGCTAAAACCTATAAGGAACTACCACGAGACATCCAGTTTGACAGCGAGAAGGGTGTAGACTTCATCCTCAACTACAGCAAAGCGTGAGTCCTGAGCCAAAAATGCACAAGTTCATGATCTATCGCAATCTATCCCCTCCCCCGTTCGGTAAGACATATTTGGTAAGAGCAGTTTAGATTACTTCACTGCTTGAACAGGTATGCGTATATTCATATCAGATATGAACATTGGAATTTCATGCAAGCAACCACCAAGTTGTGGAGGCTGACACAAAAAATGAAACATCCGTCTCCAGTTCCCCTTAACCACTGAGGCTGAGGCCGTGGGCTCTGCAACAACAGAGTCATTGTGCTGTTAGTTGTAATTCACATTTGCATGGTTCTCTCTAAGTCTGAACACAGTTCAGGTTTCACTATGACCCGTTTCTTATTTACCCTGACTATTCATACTGAATCCATCCTTTAGTCTACATTTCTAATCCTACAGCCCCAAAAGACTTCTTTTCTCAAAGAACTACCCAATAAAGTAATCAAGTAAACTTCCCTCAGATCGTTAATGGGATGACTTGACTGATTACTTCCTGGAGGAAAAGCAATCTGGCTCTTTTTACTTTATTTAAACAGATGCATATGCATGTGTACCTTGCTGGAAAGTACAAGAAAAAGAAAACAGTCATAATTTTTAGTCAGAAAGAAATAGGCAATCACAGCAAATATACACAGTAATCACACATGCATTTACGTACATGGACCCACACAGATACTCGATTAAAAGTAACTATAACATTAATATAAGAATTTAACCTGCAATGAATTACACTACTCAATTACAGCAAAATGTAATTACACCCCCCAACATTACAACTTGTGTTAAAATGTAAAAAAAAATTAGATTGGATTCCATCCATAGTGATAATCATTTATTATTTTAGATTATAGCTTATTTTTCCTGCAGAATAACGAAGAAGTTTAAAATACTAACAATTGAGTAGACTTCTTTTTTAACCATCACTCTTTTTGCCTGTGAAGTTTCAGATTGACTGTTAATGACCAAAGTTCAGTGTATGTGAACATGTGTGAAATAGTTACATGGATTAATCTTTTACCAGTAAAGCATCTAACTCAAGCCTATGATGCCAAGTCAAGTGTTTTTTTGAATGACTGCATTTGTTAGCATTACAAAATGGCATAAAAACTAGACCACAAAAGTTCACCATTCACCTTGTCCACTGTAACATTTCACACAATCTTTAACTTCGGTATTACTAATATATGCAACTCCACTGACCTACCCGACTGTTTTTCTTCTTTCAGGATAGAGAACCTTTACGTTAACCAGTTCATGCACATGTTCCAGTCCTCATGGGGTGATTTCTCCGATTTTGAGCGGATCTTTGTGAGGATCAAGAACACAATATCAGGTTGAGGCTCATTTACATTTTTTATAGCTCACCGCCAGTGCCCAGTATTTAAAACGACTATTCATAAATGAAAAGGATGAGCAGGACTCTCAGATGGTCCACAATTTTGCTGTAACTCAGTTTGCAGCATGCAGGGATGGAAGAAAAACGTGTTGGTCTTTAAAGACCAGTTAGAGAACCACTGGTACACATACATTATGACACTGACACTATTTCAACCAACTAAAACATGAGTATGATGTACCTCTATGCTTGTTTTTCCTTTTTTCCCCATAGAGTATGTGATGCAGCACTGGAAGGAAGACTTTATGTTTGGATATCAGTTCTTAAACGGCTGCAATCCTGTCGTAATCCAGAAGTGCACCACAATACCAACAAAATTTCCAGTCACACATGAAATGGTGGCAGACTGCTTAGAAAGAGACCTCACCCTGGAAGAGGAGCTAAAGGTAAACACCCAACCAGGCATAAAAATATCTACGACATGCCTGATAAGGACTACTATCTCATCAACTTACTTTCCTTTTCAGTTCATCAGTGTGTTTTCTTTGTGGTTTACAGGCAGGAAACTTATACATAGCAGATTACGAGATAATGGAGGACATATCTCCAAACGCGACAGACCCGTGCACCGTGCAGTACTTGGCTGCACCAATTTGCCTGCTGTACAAGAACAGCCAGAACAAGATTCTACCAATCGCCATACAGGTATTAATCTGGGAATGCAACATGATACAAACCAATATCTACATTAAACATGGCAAAACTAAGGCACATACCCAAACAACCTTATTGTCTGTTAAATATACAGTATTTATGCAGTGTGTTCCCTGTAGACGATATGTATTTAGAGAAATATACAAACCATGCCTGCATATAATTATGCATTCACATGACTATACACACTTATTTCAAATAAGTCACAATTATATATTATAATTGCTCAGTGAAACATGAATATGAATTGCAAATGTGATATATGTCTGTTAATTTACTGCATTTAATTTAGCCTTCTAACCATATAATTAAGATGAACAAAATGTAATGTGCACTAAAACTAATGTAACTAAGAATATTATAATAAAAGCAATTGGAAGCATGAAAACAGATCTTCATTTATACCGTTACTTTACCAGAGCTTATTGGAGTAAATAGTAACTACAAGGCTTTATAACTCTACTTTATTCGAACTATTTGAATTGCATTCTCAGATCATTGTGTAAGTGCTCAGTTCCTTTGAGAATGGAAACCTGCTGTTTTTCACACATAAATTTAAACACATAAAATTGAACTTTTTGAACCCTACTGGCTCACATGTGGGTCTGCGCTTCTGCACCTCTAACTACATAATTTACATATTAGTTCACAGTACTTGACTATTTATAGTAGATACTGAATAAGATTTATTCACTGAATAGGGTTAAAGAGTATCTACGATATTGTCCATCAGCTTCTGTGTATGCACTAGTGTGAACCTGTAATACGTATGTATAGTGAGTATGGTAACTCAGACATGAAAGATTCTGACGTAATTATAATTCAAGTATCTTTTGTTTACAAGTTGAGTCAAACCCCTGGAGAAGACAGTCCCATCTTTCTCCCCAGTGACGATCAGTATGACTGGCTGCTGGCTAAAATTTGGGCCAGATCGTCTGACTTTCATGTGCACCAAACAGTGACGCACCTCCTCAGAACGCATCTGATAACGGAGGTTTTTGGTATCGCCATGTTCAGACAGCTGCCTGCTGTTCATCCTGTCTATAAGGTGTTCATCTTTCTCTTTCCTTTGCATAATTAAAGTTACCAATATACACATATTCAACGCAGCGGTGCTATAGTACGCTCCACACCGGAATACTGAAACAGTGTCTGTTTTGAATTTCCAGTTGCTTCTGCCACATGTTCGTTTCACAATTGCTATCAACACCAAAGCACGTGAGCAGCTCATCTGTGAGAAGGGACTGTTTGACAAGGTAGGGCTAACATCAGCCCTCATCACACCACACCAAACACAAGTGTCTCTAACTGTCCACAATACTATTAACTCCTTATTTATTAATATATATATATATATATACATGCAAGTGTAAGTCGGTTTACCTTATTGTATGTGTTTGTTGTCATAGCGACAGCGTCAAAGGTAAACCATATTCTTATCTTGAATGTAGTTTGGATGAGCTGAATATAAGATGAAAACTATATAAAACACAGAAAACGTGTGTGTGTGCGTGCGCACAGGCTAATGGCACAGGTGGAGGAGGTCATGTGCAACTTGTCCAGAAGGCCATGAAGACTTTCACCTACAAGTCCCTGTGCTTCCCAGAGACCATAAAGGCTCGAGGCCTGGAGAGTCAGGAGGAGCTTCCATACTACTTCTACAGAGACGATGGCAACCGAGTGTGGGAAGTTATCAAGAAGTAAACAGGGAACTTCTGAATATGAAATAATAGTGATCTAGTAAAATACATTGTGTTATGTGACTGTGATACTTTAGATAGATAGATAGAAATCTTTATTGTCATTATGTTTACACATAACAAAATTTAGATTGGTGCTCTCAGCGTAATGAAGCACACAAGACAAAAAAACTTTACTACTATTTGCTGCTGGCTGCCCCGTGGGGGAATCAAAACAATCACTCAGCATCATTTAAAACCCTTCTTTGTGTCTCTTGGTAGTTTTGTGACAGATGTGGTGAAGCTCTACTACGCCAGTGACGAGACTTTGCAGGGGGATGTGGAGATACAGGCGTTTGTCAAAGATGTCTGCAGTTTCGGGATGCAGGATTTTGACTATTGTGGTGAGAACAAAGTTTTAACGCTACTGAAAATAGTTTTGTGGTTTCTTTGCTCTAGCAGGTCTGATTAAAGTCAAAAAGAGGTCATTAAGTAGCTAATGATATGACTCAAGGATGTTAGAGGAAGGAAACTACAAAACTATGTGATGCATGGGGTTAGGGTTTGTGTTGGGAAACACTGGTCTAAGTAAAGTGATCCTGATCACATTTTATTCTTGTATTTTATCTGAGGCTGTCCCTTTTTTGAGTGTGTGGTGAATGATGAAAAAGGTTACCATACTCACTCAGTACAGAAGATAACTAAAGCAGCAGAGATCTTCTGACATTAGTTTCTAAAGAAGTTGCGAGAACTTCCCCTAAACCGCAGACAACATTTTTCTCAAAACAGACAGATTACACTTCCAGTCAAAGGTTTGGACGCACCTTCTCATTAAACGATTTCCTTTGTTTTTATTCCTTTGGCTATATTGTAGATTAATGTTGAAACCATCACCTCTGATGACAGCTTTGCACACTGGCATTCTTTCAATCAGATTCATGAGGTATCAACCTGGAATGGTATTTAATTATCAGGCGTCCTTCGTCAAGAGTTCATTAGTGGAATTTCCTGCCTTCTTAATGTGTTTGGGGTCATCAGTTGTGAATGTCAGGTTGGTCCATAGTTAGTGATCCTGTTCCACTACAGTTCTACTCCATATTTTGACAAAAACCACTTAATTAAGTACAAAAAAAAACAACAGTCAATCATTCCCTTATTACAAAACATATTCTGGTTTGTTTTACTTTTTGTTTACTGCATAATTCCATGTGTTCCCTCATCACTTTGTTTGTTTTCAATATTAAACTACAATGTAGAAAATAATAAAAGCCAAGAAAAAAACATTTAATGACCAGGTGTGTCCAAATTTTAGTGTATATGTGTATATGATCCTTATGAGTCATGTCTGAGGACACTCAGTGAAAGTACATTGTCACTGTTTCCCATTGTCAGAGTTTCCTAAATCGCTGAAGACACAAGAGGACCTGGTGGAATATCTGACCGTTGTCATCTTCACTGCCTCTGCACAACATGCCGCCTTCAACTTTGGACAGGTAGAATTGCACCCCTCCCCCCCTTTCTCCTTGCTGAAGTGATATAGATGCCAAACAAGACACTTTTCAAATGTCTAAAACAAAATGGTAAATGCTCAATATTTCAGTGCTAAATGAATCATCAAAACAACTACAAACAACTAGAAAAGACTTTCTAAAGCATATTTTTTTTACAGTGTAGTTAAAATATTGTCAAACTGCAGCAAAATGTAGGAAACTAAGCATGATGGCAGCAGTAAAGTAGGAAACACATTTCATGAACACACTACACTGCACAGAAGAACCTAAGAACTGAACTAAAATACTTAAAACATCCTAGAAGAAATAAGCAGAGTAAAATTTTAGTTTAAAATGCACATACAGAGATGACCGAGAGATGAAGTACCCACTTCATCTCTCGGCAAAGCATGTCTTAGAGAGTTGATAAGATTTGTAGAAGAGGTTGATATGTTAGGAAAATGTTATTAATGTAGTGACCAGTATGACATTTCTTTAAGCAGCATATATATATTATGTAATTTTTTCTCCTTTTAAAATGGTCAAGTATGACTGGTGTTCGTGGATCCCGAATGCTCCTCCCACCATGCGGAAGCCCCCTCCCACCAAAAAGGGAGAGGTGGATATGAAGTTCATAGTGGAGTCTCTGCCTGACCGCGGCCGCTCCTGCTGGCATCTGGGAGCCGTGTGGGCCCTCAGTCAGTTCCAGGAAAATGAGGTGAGATCAGCAATCAGATCCCTTTCACTGGTGGCCTGATGGTTAGGAAGCCTCCCCTGCAATTGGTATGTTTTGGGTTTGAATCCCAGGACTGCCAGTGACACCACTGAAGTGTCCCCTTGAGCAAGGTACCATCCTCACACATTGCTCAACGGGTTCTGTATCAGTGGCTGCCCACTGCTTCACTTGGTCCATGCATTAAATGCTGAGAATAATTTTGTCTCTTCACACTGTGTGCTGTGCTGTGGTGTGTTCATTTATAACAATTGGACACTTTACAGTTTACCTACATTCACATGACTGGCTTGTGATTTACCTGAGGTGTCTATCCTGGGCAGCTGGTAGGCTAATGTCACTTTCACTCACTTTTTTTTTCTTTACAGTTGTTCTTAGGCATGTATCCTGATGAACACTTCATCGAGAAACCAATGAAGAAGATTTTGGAGACATACCGGGATAATCTGTCAGAGGTGGCCAAGATCATTAAGAACCGCAACGAGGGAAAGAAACTGCCCTATTACTATCTGTCCCCAGACAGAATCCCAAACAGCGTGGCTGTCTAAGCCTGCACACCTGGCAGGTTTCAAAATGGAGTGATGCATTATTTACTTCACTATTGGCTTCAAATGGCACCTACATTATTTTCACACATCTGCACAGTTTCTTTTCAGGGTTTTCTGTAAAATATATACAACGGTGCCAGGTGAAATTCTGCAATCGATTGGTTATGCTATTGGAATTGTGTTTTTTTGCATTTTTAGCTTTCTTTTCCACTTGATGTTGTCAAAACATTAAATAAAGAACCTCAGAGTCCAGAATTGTTGTTGCCTTAAATGACATTCCTGCCTAAAAGTTGGTTGTGGTGTTATGTGACAGAATTTTTATATTTATATATTTATATTAGTGGTTAACATAAAGATTTTGCCTTTAAGCTATTCACAAAGTTGGGTTGGGAGCTGGGTCTATACTACGCAAGCTATGATGACGTTCACCTTGATATTTTAGCGTGGATGTATACCTAGCCGAATTGCGCTGTAGGGGGCAAGCCTGTGTGTAACAAAGACGTGAAACAGGGACGTGACTAGGACGGAAAGACAAGGGCGGCTTAGTCCCCAGGGTTGTACGAAGTTCTGACATCTAATAAAACAGCTGCTTTCGAAGCTGAAAGTGGCCTACGACTAGCTTTTTCAATTTAAATATG
>JBBJLR010000153.1:12160079-12171844 GCA_037577145.1 Brachypetersius gabonensis
AATACAGAACATGGGAAACCAGGATGTAAAACATGGAAAACTCAAAACATAATACGGCTTCTTAGGCCTCATCGCCTCTTAATGGCGGAATCAGTCTTTGAACTATATTGAAAGCAAAACCCAAGAACACCAGAACAGAAACATGGGAAAACCAGAACACATAACCAAAACATGATAAACCAGAAACCGAAAGAAAAGAAAAGAGGAAAACCAAGCGTGTGACCATAAATCAGGGCCTAAACCAGTCCGAACTGTCACAATTCAGTCTTTTTGTTTGGATATATAATTGTTTGGATATATAATTTAAAAATAGTAGAATAATGACTATATTCAGGGTGGCTTGGGATCATTTTCGTGGAGTGGGGTGGTGTGGTTCAGACCTTCATCAGAATTCAAATGAGCCATTTTATTCTAGATTAATCTAGATTAATCATTTTAATCTAGATTAATTCCAAGAATACAGTTAGATTGATCTAGATTTTAAAAATTCATATATTGCCCACCCCTAATTTATATTGTTTTTATGTTTTCGTTGATCATTGTCTTCTCACTGTAACACGCAGTATATCAGCAGAGCAAATAGGAGAGCATGAGTGTAAGTCCTTCCTCTGTCTCTGAATAATCATACAGAAATTAGTGGTGCTATCTCTACTGACCACAGAAATGTTTAACTTGAAAAAAGAGGCGAACGGAAGGGTGGGTTACATATTGTGTATTTAAAAAAAATATATGAATTAGTGTGATATTTTTTGCCATATCACCCCTCTGATTATCTATGGAAAACCAGGTTGCTACACTGCTAAATGTGGCCTTTAGCTTATTGCCCTCCTTCTCTGATGATTTTTGTCCTTTCAGTAATTAATTGCCCTCACTGTGGTGATCAAAACATCCCAACAGCAACATTAGTAACACTATATGAACAAAAGTATTTGGACACACCTGTTTTTCAGGGTTTGGGCAAGGCTCCTTACTTCCAGTGAAGATCAATCTCCATGCTTAAGCATACCAAGACATTTTGGGTAATGCCATGCTTCCACCTTTGTGGACACAGTTTGGGGAAGAACCTTTTCTGTTCCAGCATCACTGTGCCCCAGTGCACAAAGCATCTCCATAAAGACGTGGTTGAAAGAGTTCTGTATGGAAGAACTTCCCTGGCCCAAGCCCTGGCCTCAACCCCATCCAACACCTTTGAGATGAACAGGAACAGAGATTATGTGCCAGGCCTTTTTGTCTAACATCAGTCCCTCACCTGGGAAATGCTCTACAGAATGAATGGACACAAATTCCCACAGAAACATTCTAAAATCAAACCCTTCTTGAAAGCCTTTCAAGAAGAGTGAAAGCTATGATAGCTGCAAAGAGGGGAACCCTTTGCAGCTATCCTAGCTCATTCAAGGTCGTAGGTCATTCAAACCAATGACCTTCTGGTGACAGGGGCTACTCCCTTCCCACTAGGCCACCATCTGTGTTTTGATAGGTAAGCTGTATGTTGTTGGAAGAGATGCAGAAGTCCAACTCACACTGGTCCTTACCTGCAGATTCTGGGGTAAGGCCTTAGTTCTGTTGTGATCACAACAGCAGTACATTCTGAACATAGAGACGACTCCTTAACCCCTATGCCGCCAGCAATGGATGACAAATAAGAATTAGGTATAGTATAGTGTAAAAACTGTTCAATAAATGTATAAAGTGACTGAGTGACTGAGCAGTGCAACAGAGTATGGATAGGTAGCAGATGAACAAATCATGAAGGGATGCAAACTGGTTACTGATACTTAATGCTGCTCACCCTCTTCACAGGAGTCCTGTTAATCCTAAGGTGTATCATGTCAACCATAACACAGGAACGTTTTGACGAAACACGGGACTCAAACAGAGTAAATGTGGAATATGGCATGACAGAGTGGTGGCTCCAGGGAAAATTGGAGGCTGTGAATGAATGGCTGTTAGTTTGTACAGTCAGTCAGTCTGTCAGGTGACTCTGGATCAGCTGATTGCAGGCAGGACATGGCCGAGCAGACTGAATACTGATGAGGAGACCACTCATCACAGCACACACTCTCTTGGATTAATGACTTCTCTGTAAAGATCAGCCTGAGCAAAACAACCTGCTGCAAGGTACACAATAAATGTCATAATTCAATCTGATGCTTTGGTGTCTGTTAGCAAGCGAGCTCCGAAAACAGTTGTTGTCGGAAATGTTTTGGTGCTAGCTAGCCTGCTAGAGGAACTGAAAGTGTAGAATAAAAACGAACCTGCCCAAGCTAGCACACGATCAAATACGAGTCTCATATCTGCTGAAATGTGGTTATTCACACAAGTAACATTACAGACTTTGCAGTTTCACTGGTACACAGTGCGAAAATTCAGCGTGGAGCTGGCTAATGTAGCTAACCTGGTTACCCTAGCTGCATAGTCGAGCTACTTGTGGGTAGCAGTGCTTGCTAATTTGTGTTTACAGTGTGGGTGCTAGTTAGATTTCAAAGAATGTGTGTCTAGGAGACATTAGATATCAGGTAAAGGTAACATATCTGTGTAATTAAAAAATGAAGCAATTAGTAAATTGCCTGACTTTTGGTCATAGTTTTGTCAGTCGTGCCCTGCCTGTGATGACTGAAGATTCAGAATTGTTCTATTACGTTACTCTGAATATCTGTTTGTTAGTTTGGTACTTTTAATAGTTAGACATAAGCCACCGTAAATGTCACTTTTGAAATCCCCAGTTTAGTATTTTGACGTGCACTTGTTGTATAAACGTGCGGTAGGAGTGACTAGTGATGGGCAGGTTAACAGATAAGATCAGACAGGATCTCCGTGAACTATAAAGTTAACAGATAACATTATGATTTGTAGTGAGAGTAGAGAGCAGGTCGAGGAGACCCTGGAGAGATGGAGATATGCTCTGGAAAGGAGAGGAATGTCAGGAGGGTCAGTAGGTTTAACACAGACTATCTGTGCGTGAATGAGAGGGAGGACAGTGGAATGGTGAAGATACAGGCAGCAGAGTTGGCAAAATACATGGGGTTTACAGTCCAGAGTAAAGGGAAGTGTTTAAGAGAGGTGAAGCAGAGTGCATGCAGGGTAGAATGGGTGGAGAAGAGTGACTAGAGTGATTTGTGACAGGCAGGTGCCAGCAAGAGTGAAAATGAAGGTGTACATGACAATAGTGAGACCATTTTGTGTGGATTGGAGACTGTGGTGGAGGTGGCAGAGTAGAAACTGTTAAGATTTGCTTTGGAAGTGACAAGGATGGACAGAATCAGGAATGAGTTTATTAGAGAGACATGTGAGTTGGAGGAAAAGTCGGAGAGACGAGATTGCATTGGTTTGGACATGTGCTGAGTGTGTTGGGAGAAGGATGCTGAGGAGAGACTGAGTATGATGGGAGAAGGATGCCGAGTATGGAGCTGCCAGGGACGAGGAAAAGAGGAAGGCCTAGCAGGAGATTTATGGATGTGGTGAGGGAGGACCTAGTTGTGTGAATTGTCAGGCTTTGATGCACTAGCCTGAAGCATGTTGAGTCAACAAAATGTACTGTTTTATTAAACGGTATTACTTGTTTGGGAATTCTTGACTCTGATGAACTTACCGCAGACCTTACCGTGATTTTATTTCACATGATTTACTGTATAGCCATGCTGATGTCTGTAGCTGTGTTTTGACAGGTAACCAGTATGTCTGACTCTATGGAGAACGGCCCCAGTAATTACAATGGAGAGACTGAGCAAGTGTGGGAGAGACCCTGGACGCTGGAAGAGATGCGGAAGTGCAGCTCAAACTGGTCCTTAGCTGCAGATTCTGGGGTAAAACCTTAGTTCTGGAAGTGTTTTTGTACATTCATTTTTCTGTTGTGGTAGTTTATTGAAAAGTACTGTTTCTTCACCTCGACAGCTTTTTCTCTACCTTCAAGACTTCTCTCAGAGGATGCTGTCCAAAACTCATGAGATTGAAAAGCAGTTGGATGGCCTTATACGGGACACTAAAGCAACTGATAGCTGCCTCCACACTGTCTTCAACGACTTCCTTATGCTTTCCAATACACAGTTCATTGAAAATGTATGTCCGTGTTTATCAGTTTTAATGTGTATTAAATAAAAAAAAACTGATTCCTTTTATGATCATCCTGAAGTAGACTGTGTCAGTATTATATATTAAATGCCTTCACTTTTTTTAATCACCCAGAGGGTGTATGATGAAGAAGTCGAAGAGGCTATTCCAAAGACTGAGGCCCAGGAAAAACACCCTGAACAGGTAAAGCAACATAGTCTGTCATTAAATGTAGTGGTTGGATGTAATGCTTCAATTTGGATGTAGTGGACTTTATTTATACATTTAGTTTTTGCTTGCATGTAATTATTTAATTTTCAGTGTCTTTATAATAGAGTTCAAAATGTAAAAAAAGGTACTGTTCCTTTTGGTCTGTTTGAAAAAAGAAAATCACAGTGACTTGCACAGCAAAAGGGCTATAGCTTTAATTGCAGTGGTGTCCTTTGGTAACCTCGTTTTTTATTATTTTAAAGGAAAAAACCCGTGAACAGAAGGAAGCTGAGCTAATACCGAAAGTTCAGGAAGCAGTAAACTATGGTCTGAAGGTTTTAGAATCTGCCTTTGAGCAACTAGACATTAAAGCGGGGAATTCTGACTCTGAGGACGAGGAGGCAGCTGATAGAGTGGAACCCATCTTGGAACCTAAGGTGAGACACCACAAATGCAGACGTTTTGGAATTATGGAGTGCATAGGATTTTTTGGCTGTTTAATGACCCGTTTTTAATTGCTTCATTAGGATCTTTATGTAGATAGGCCATTGCCGTACTTAATTGGATCCCAAGCATTTATGGAACAAGATGATGTTGGCCTGGGTGATCTCTCCAGTGATGGTAGTGTATTCTTAGTTTTATATACATGTCATGTACTCTGTGATCTCAGAACTGATCCTTGCTTAGTTGTCTCTCTAATATGACTAAATGCTTGTGCAACATTTTCACTTCCACAGAAATGTCCATCGACAGTGATAGGGAGAGTGTCATTGAGAGTGAAGAGGGGAAAGATGGAGAGGTAAAACTGGATATTCTCACAATGCGGTGTCCTCAGTGTCACAGTGCCTTTTTGATGTTGTAATAACATATTAGTTTTCAGACTCCATACGTTTAAATGCTTTTCGCTAATATTTCAATCTGAATAACCCCTGGCACAAATCAGGATCATTTGTATAATGTAATTTGCACAACAGCGGCAGTCAGATGAGGACTTTGAGCAGGAAGACGAAAGCCAAGGAAGCTTAAAGAAGGTAAGATCTCAACAAAAACAATACAAGTGAAGTATAGATTTAGAGTCCAGAATTCAGAGGCCTGCTTGATTTATGTATTATGATCTCAGAAAATGCTAAGATGCTAATCTTTTCCTTCATCTGTCAGAAGCCGTCTGTGGTCAGCTATGATGAAGAAGAGGAAGACGATGATGAAGATTCAGACATATTTGGAGAATCTGACAAAGATGAAGATGACATCCCAAAGGTTAATAATTGTTCAGTTCTATTCTGACCTGCATTCAGACATTGTCAGATGTAGTTTTTGTTCACACTACAATGTGAACAAGTTCAGTCGCTTTTTCATAAAAAAAGTAATCAGAATGTTGTGGGACCTGGCACCTTTCTCGCATTTGAGTAAAAAAAAAAATCTGTTACAGCATGCACTGTACTTCATTTTTTACTCAGCAGTAGTAATCTGTTATTGCCAGAAGTTTAGTACGAAATTCCTCATTCTCACAGAGAAAGCCTTAATATTGGATCAGACTAATCACATTATATATTGACTCTGTGTGGTTCTGGTTCTTTTGTTTCAGGGTGATATGGGTCCAACATCTTTTGCAGATGAGCTGGCAGCCAGAATCAAAGGAGACACTACAAGCAAGCCAGAGGCAGACCGTACATGTAGGTTTACACCTTAACCTATCGTTTCACTGAATGTAAAAATTAATGTGGATTCTTCCTTTATTTAATGTCTGTGTCTGGATCATTTTCACATTTTCATCTTTTTTTGTTTGCATGGGCATATATTTTCTTTTTTTTTTAAGCATTGTCATCGGGCCCATCTGTCAGCAAGAAGAAGAACAAAGGAAAGAAACTGCCAAAGGCCTCCGGTATGAGTAACTGCGTAGCATAGATTGCCTTCACTGTTTATTTAGTCACCCTGTAACGCTGATGGCAGTCCAATTTCTGTTTTTGAACAAAGCAAATGGTAATTTGTGTAAAATAACATGAATTTTTATGAACATTCTGTTTGTTAATATTGTTTTCTTTTTCATGTATAATTTTGTTCCTGCATCCAAGTCCTTAATTATTTTGTGTTTACACTAATTCCCATGTAATTACATTTATATCAGTGAATATGCAATCTTTATTATAATGGTGCTATGAACTGATATTCTGTATTTCATGGGTTTCAAACTTGTTTTCTTTCAGTGGATGATGATAATGATGAGATGTTCGGACCTCCGAAAATGGAGGATGATGAATATTCTCCATTTGGCGGAAAAGGTGGCCTCTTCAGTGGTGGTAAAGGCCTATTTGATGATGATGATGAGGTAAGTTCGTGCATGGTGAAAGCAAAATTTGTGAAAAACAAAATGTAAAAATACAGTTATAGTAGACCATTGCTGGATCTTACAGGGTGATCTGTTTTCTGACACACACAAAAATGTGCTAACGGAAAAGGAACAACAAGTGCCACAACCAACAGGTACTGTGGCTCTGACATCATAAAATAACCAAAGTTGTGTCTTATTCAACTGATTGTTGGGAAATATGCACCAAATGTGTTGTAAATATGTGAAGGCAATAACTTAATTGTTCTATCTTATTTTGTAGAGCGTGTCAAAGCTAAGAAAATACCTACAGGTGCAGTCTCCATTTTCCCAGGTAAAGTAATTTCCCAATTGCGGGTTTTCTGTCTTCTGTTTTCTGTCAAATGTATGTTTTCTGTCTTTTAGTGAAATCAATGTTTGTGTTTATTTATAGAAAACAGTCTCTTTGGAGCGCAAAATGCTGCAGATTCACTGGAAAGTAAAGAGAATGGCACTCCAGTCAAACCCAAAGTGCAGGCAGCACCAAAACAGTCAGCGGCGGGAGGAGGTCTCTTTGATGACAATGATGACGATGATGACTTTTTCAGTGGGAAGATGCTCAGAAAACCCACTTCTGGTAAGTGTGGAGACATGTAGCTGTGGAATCTGAAAACACAGAGGCTCTGTACCTTCTGTACCTTCTGTATAGCTGCCAACAACAACAGCAAGTACTGTCGTAACTACACTTAGGTGAACAGGAGAAGCCCAAACCAAAGAAAACAGTGGACCTGTTTGGGGCTGATGAAGATGATGAAGATGATGAAGATGATGAAAGTGATATTTTCAGTGCAGCCACATCTCAACAGAACAAGAAAATTGGGAAGGACGAAGAGAAAGCACAACCTCCCGTGAAGAAGGTAGGTTTACTTTAGCGGTCTGCACAAATTCATATGAAGGTTTGCAGTATGGATTTGTTTAGAAGGCCCTATGGTAATATCTGGCCAACAGGTTTTGGACTTGGGCAGCTGGTATTACGGCTTGCTGGGTGTTGAGGGCTTACTGAGTGTTAATTAGTAGTCAAGGTGGACAGTGGGCAACAAATAAGCTGAAAGTGAAGTTGTAAAGTAAATACAACATTAGTAATAATCAAATAATAACTGCACACAATGAAGCTGATTAACTCCCATTAAATAATGGGTTCCAGTTTGGGTTTCCACAGAAACAATTAGCTCTTCTGCCCATATTGCAACATGCATTTTGACTGTAATTTTTGACTGACTTTAACATAAGATAATAATGCTGTTACAGATTATAAGTAGTCCAGCGAAGGCAAGCTGTTTGGCTTCTTCATTATTTTTGCACAGTTGGTGCCCAAAATAAGAATGCTATCAGTATGTTACAATAATTGCAAAACATTTTTCATATTTTCATAATTTACATACTCGTCTACTTATTTATAACCATTAGTTCCCTTGGATGTATTAAAATACAAAGAAAATCAGTGACTGCCATTACAAGTATTAAATGAAACTTATGGGTATGCTGACCTGTTTACCTCACTCAAAAGATTACTCAAACTTGTTTCCAAGCAGTTACCTGCTGGAGCCATCTCTATGTTTGGGCCTGGCACAAAGAATCTTCTTGTGGAAGGACTAAAGAAACGACAGCCTTCAACGAGTGAAGAGTCTGAAAAATCTGAGGAGGTACAAAACCATTCCCTTTTTCTGTCTGGTCCCTTCTCCTTTACTCTTTTCTTACCTTCTTTCTTTTTTTTTTAAGAGTGTACCCCCTCCTGAGGTCAAACCATCTCCTGTTCCTAAAGTCACTGAAAAAGTCCAGAGCAAGAGTCTGTTCTCTGATGATGAAGACTCGCAGGTATGTTTTTCTCATCTTTATTGTGGGCGGAACCGTGTATGTCATTTTCAAAGTGTCTTTCATGACGAGACAATTTTGTTTGCCACCTTTTTCCCTAAAGTTATTCTCTACAGTGCCAAAAAGTCAGTCAAAGCCTGATGTCCCCTCTCAGGGCAAACCGAACAAAGCTCCACTCTCTATATTTGACGATGATGATGAAGAGGTGAGCTTACATGAGCTTTAGGATTGACAAGTCTAGACTAAGTTTTCCAAGATTCTTTTTATGACAATTTCTTTGTCTTTCAGGACCTGTTTTCATCTGTACCAAAACCTAAATCAATTCAGGTCAAAGCAGCAGTGCTGCAACCCAAGAAAACTGTGTCAAGTGCTCTTTTCAGTGATGATGAGGTACGGGGAAAATTAAATCCTATCTGAGCATTCATTGTAGATCTCTCCCATGTGCCTGTTTGGATTTGTATGAAATACTGAATATGCAGAAAACAGAACATGCCGTGCAGTGATGTGATCTTACTTACGTTTATGTAGTCTCTTCTTATAAGACATAATGTCCTTTGCTTGTGTCAGGACCAGTGGGTGGGCACCAAGCCCAGCACAGTGAAGCCAGAGGCAAAGACTGGTGGGATGAAACCTAGCAACAGCGCTCCCTCTAGGCTACCCAGTGCCAAAGCGCCACAGAAAGACAGCCTGTTTAAAGACGACGACAGTGATCTGTTTGCTGTCACAAAGGAAACAAGGTTTGTGAAGTCATTTGCGTAATGTATTTTCAGATTTTCAGTTTGCTGGATTTTCCCTCAGGTTTTTTTTTATCCTATGGTCTTCCAAAATATATATTTTTTCAATAAGCAAATGTGTCTGCTAGAATATTTTGCCTCTTATAGGAGACAAGATCTGTATAGTATTGAGACAATAATGCGGTATATTTTAAAGCACCTGTTTCAACAAGGTGGCTTTTTTGTCCTTGTAGTCAGAAGAAACCTCAGAGAGTTTCTCTCCTATTTGAGGATGAAGATGAAGACAAAGAATCGCTCTTTGGTTTCAAGCCTCCTGAAAACAAAACAGCAACTGAAGTCAAAGTAAGTTATGTGCTAATGACACAAAAAGACATTAAGAAACTGACAAGTAATGCATTGAGATCAGCTGAGATACTCACATACCATTCTGAATATGAACATGTCTGTGTCTCAGGTGCCTGCTGCCTCTCAGCCTTCCTCTTTGTTTGGTCCTGAGGACAAAGAGGAAGTGGCCGCTGTTCCAGTAGAGACTAAGGTAGCTGAGGAGAGGACTTTAGAAAAGAAACCTGTGCAGACCACTCCTTCTCCTGAGGAGAGTAGTATTACTAAGAAGAAGCCCGCTGGAGCTGTTAGTCTCTTTGGAGGAATTAATGTGCTAGGAGATGGGGCAGAACCCATCAAGGTGAGGACAGAAGCTAAGGCTGGAAATGTGGATATTAGTGTCCAAATAATTATGCTAACATTTGCTGCCTAAATTAATGTCTGCACTGTTAATTTGTGTGCCACAGAAGCAGAACAAGAATGTTTTGGATGACTTTGACGATTATGACTGGCATAAAGAAACCCCACCACCCATCGAGAGCATGGAGAAAAAGGGCAAGAAAACCACACTCAGCCTGTTCGACGATGACGACATTGACGAGGATGAAGATGAACCTGATGAGACATCTCCTGTTTCCAGAGCAACCGAACCAGCGGACAATAGCACATTAAAGGTTGCCTTTTATTGTTGTCAGTTCTGTATAGCTCAATGTGTACTGAGATGTGTGTGTATGTGAGAGAGAGAGAGTATAATGGTGATAATGCTGGTTGTGTCTCAGTCTCAGGAGCAGAAATCTCATGGCAAGAGCACAGGGGTGTTTCAGGACGAGGAACTTCTGTTCAGTCAGACGCAGCAGAAGGACAATGACCCAGATGTGGACCTCTTTGCTACTACTGCTAAACCCTCTGTGAGTTTGAGTTACACAGACAAGAACTTTTATACAATAGCTAGACTTTTATTGAGAAGTTATACACATATTTTCCAAAAATGTGAGGTTCCTGCCTTTTGTTGTTAATTAGCTTCTTTTTGAATTTAGCTAAACAGAGACAGAAAATTGTGGGAAAATGACAAATGTGTTGTGGTTTCAGGGTCCCTTGCCTAGTTCAGCAAAGTCTTCTGTTCCTACCTTGTTCGGAGATGAAGATGATGATGATGACCTGTTTAGCACTGCCAAGCCAAAAGCTCCTCCGGTATGATACTTTCTTTGGTCTGATTTTGAATACAGTGTGATTATGTTCTTTTCGTGCTCAGCCAGGAATTTTGAGGCCAAACGCGACCTACAGCATCAGTTTTGAGTCGCACAAGCTTGATCATTAATTATTCTAAGTACAGAATAAACCATGATAACAGGATCACATTGATTAAATCACAGCATAGCTGGTATACAGCATACTGGTATTTTTACTTATTTATATGTCATATTTATTTACATTTTTAGTTATTTAGAAACAATTTACTTCATTGGGTGACTTACTTGCATGCACCCTTTTTACGGGTTTTCAGTAAGTATTTTTATTTTTTTTTTAGTATTCTTAGACGAAAGGGAAGTGACCAGGCTCCTTTTAAACTGGATCTAGTTTTATTCCTGGACCTCAGTGCTCAGTTTAGTCAATGACACAAGTAGTAAATGTGGACAGGCAGATTAAATTAAAGAGGAACTGAAACATTGGAAATGCAGAGTAAAATTTGTATGCAGAGTAAAAACTAGGGCTGCACGATATTAGGAAAGCTTTAGATAATGTTGAGTGTTGCGATGGCGATATCACATGCGATAAGTAAATAAAAACGTAGCCTTTATAGTGTTAATGTTTTTCTGCTTTGGATTTGCTGGTAACATAGACTCCAGATGCCGACTAGTCTATGCAGAAAAAAATGAAATGCAATACTTCCATTCCAACATGCTTTTTTTTTAAACAGAGCATTTTAATGCCTCACATTTAACATTTGAACTCTTGAACATTGTTGAAAAAAAATCTAAAAATATATATATTTTTAAGAATTTTAAATACATGTAAACATAATATAAATTATAGTAAGTTCTTAGCCAGAAAAAATGGCAAAAGGAACCATCTATAACAATGTAGTTTAACTCATCTACTCACACTGGGGGACAGTCACTGTAGGACACTATGCAATGTAATGTACCGTCTCTGTGTGTGTGTAGTCATGTAAGTGTATGTGTGTCTCTGTGTGTGCACGCTTTATTATGGCAAGTTCTTTGCTAGGAAAACCAGCATGTTTACTTTGCTAGGCTTTAAACATGTATGTTGGCATG
>JBBJLR010000153.1:12171944-12187105 GCA_037577145.1 Brachypetersius gabonensis
ACTAGAATTTTAACAGGACAGATATGCTCAGGTTGTTTTACTGCTTTAAGGAGTATTCAGACAAGATTTGATTTACACATTTCTAATTTTAGCTTGTCTACGTATGTCATGTGAGGAACAAGGACAGCTAGTTAGGTCATTATTTATGGTAAGTAGAAAACAAGTGAAAACATTTCACTTGTCAACAGAGGCTGCCATCAAACATTGGTGAGACGGCAATACATAAATTAAATAGACACACATGGCTCTGTAATTTCTACAGTCTGTAAATTATACATCTTGTGTCTCATTCCATTTAAACTGGTCATAAACTCAATATTATTTCACAAATGTGTGTCCAGAAAATGTATAAATGCCATCTGAATAGTACTTTATTTTAATATCAATGGCTGATTTAATTGGTGCAGCATAAATGTGGCCCTGCTTTAAAGTAAATATGAGGAGAAGTCCATTTTAAGCTGGAACAGTAAAATAAGATTCCCTAGTTTGTAATTGTGTTTATTTTGATAGTTGACTGTAATTGCCTCCATAGTTTTCTCAGTTTTGCTCCGAGAAGCTTTTTGTGCACCGAGCACTCCAAGGTTAACTTTGTCGATGTAGTGAAAAGCTCTGTACAAATAAAACTGAATGAACTAATTCAACTGGTAAATTACTGCCCTGATTGATGTATGTAATCTACAGAAGGGGGCAGCACTAAGTCATGTTTGTTCTGATGAATGTCCCGTCTAGGAAGATGACTCCTCAATGAGAATGTAGACTTTATGAGCACTATGACTTTGACTTTGTTTAGGTGTTTGCTCAGTGCTACATGTGAAAATTGATAAGGATTATATTTGGTCTCTTCCTCATTCTGTTTGTGAGGTGAAATTTTGTACTGAAATGTGAGATTTTTGTAAAAGGGTAATGATGGGGTATATTTATAAAATGACACAGGTCAACAGGAGATTTTGTAGTGTTTTTCATGCTGATTTCAAATCTGTGTTTTTCCCGCATGTACATTTGTTGTGATGAAGCTAGTTATATATTGAATGACAGTTGGCATAATTAGCGTATAATAATCATATGCTAAGTGTTTTTGAAGAAACAGTGGTAGCTGACTGACACTGATCATTATATCTATGCCACAGTGTGGCCTGTCTGATTTCGCACAGAAAATACCGGAACAGTTACTTGATTGGTGCCTGCGGTTTAATAAAAAACGCATACAAATCTATTGCAAATCTAATATTACTCATAATTCAGGTGATGTGACTTAAAAAAACTGAATGAAAGCATGAAATCAGCATGAAAAACTGGATTAGAAAAGTGTGTTGTGGTTACTGATGATGACAAAAACAATTGTTGACCTGTGTTATTAGTTGTGTGGACAACTTTCTGATTTTTTTTTTTATCACACTAAATGTCTCTTAATATTTTGTTAAATGTAGTTCTACTAGGGGTTTTGGTGGCACTGTGCTTCCACCCTTTGGCACAACTGCATGTTAATTACACCTTTTGCAATATGAATGACATTAAACACTTGCTTATTTGCTGTTTTTAGGTATTCCTGTTGCTCAGCAGCATTTAATCTGGAATAGTTTGGAACTTGAAGACGAGTACTGCTTGCATGACTACAGGTAATTTATTTTTTTTACTTTGATTAGGAAGTGCACACAATCGCACAGGCACTTCAGAGCAGTTAATGTAAGCCACATCAAGTGAAAGTGCTGAATTCCTGTGTTATGAAACAGGCTGTGGCTGGTAAATTCATGTTTGGTTTTCCAGTTGGGGGGTAAGTATTGTGTGACTGGAAACCACATATCCACGTGTTTCTGATGTTAGGTGATGAAAATGATTTGTGTGTTGTTTGTAAGCTGCTTCATCAAGATTCCAGTCATTTGAATGGAATCTTTTGGGGTGCTGCTGCTTGGTTTATGATTCTAAATGATCATGTCATTTCAGCATTGCAGAAGGCTGCACTCTCAAGTTGGTCCTTGCTATGAGGGGTGGGCCTATCAACACCAGACGAGGTATCGTATCTGTACTAGGGTATTTTTTTTTAGACAGCATCAGAGAAACGAGTGCTATGTGGATACTTCTGTTATGAAGTTTATTTGATAATCATTGGTCCTATATACTTTGTTAATAAGCTGTGTGCAGATATTTGTTCTGAGGCTTAAGAAAAAATGTGTCCGTTGTAATGGAAAACGAAACCACACAGAAAGCCTTGCATTGGCCATAAATTGCAACATATCTCACCAAAAGTCTTTAACCATATTTTACTCCCGTTTTTCCCGTTTTTTAGTGACTGTCGATGACTCAGTGAAGGAAACCTCTGACTGCTTGGATTTAAGAAGGGATGAGGTGTGGGAAAAGTCCCTGCCTAATAAACAGGTGACCTTCCTCGTGTACAGAGAGGGCGACCAGCTCAACTTCTTCCGTGTTGTGGACCGTGGAGATGGAACCCTCACACCTGTATCTGAGTTGCTAAGGTCTGTTCAGAGTAGGCAAACAGCTTGTTAAGGGGAGCAGCTCCCTCTAGACCTGTGGTGTCCAACTCTGGTCCTGTAGGGCTGGTGTTCAGCACAGTTTGATGGTTCAACTCCTGAAACACATTCACTAACCCCGACAATTAACTGGCGAGGTGAACTAGGTGTTTCTGAGGAGGGAAATCACCAAAACGTACTGAACCACAGCCCTGCAACACTGCAATTGGACACCGCTGCTCTAGACCATAGAACACTTTAGATCATTCCATGCCAAGTTAGAACATATCATAGGTAATTTCATGTTTTTTCTTTGGCACTTTGCAGGATCCTTTAGGTCTACTGTTTTAGACATGAAGCTTTAATGTTTGACCCTCAGAGCTAAATTTAATAATTTCTTGAATTATGTATCAAAAGTGTCACCCACTGATTATTTTTTTACTGGATTGGGTTGCAATTCGTACTGAACATTTGCCTCATGTATTTGTGTAAATAGTTGAAAAACCCGCTGTTAAAGGGGACATATTATGCAAAACTCACTTAAAAAAAAAAGTTCTAATAGGTCTATAGGCTATACAAAACATGTTCATGAAATTCTTTGCACAAAATTACTCTCACATAGAGAGATCTCACCAGCATTATTCTTGATAGTTTAAGTCCCTTTCAACAAGAGCCGTTTGGATTGCTTCCGTATTCTGACATCAGAAATTTACATAGAGCCGCCCCTCATCTGTCGAGCCCCCACCCACTAGATTAGTTGAAGACGTATCTTTGTCTGCTGGTTTTACAAGTGCGCATAAGACGGCGAGCAAGTCACACATGAAGTGTCAAACATATAGATAAAAAAAGCATCTAGTACAAGGACATTTTAATTCTTATTAAGTTGGCCATTTTAGTAAGAGTGAAAAACAGATTAAAATTCGCTTGATACATGAAACTAAAAGTGTGAAACAGTGATGTCTGTCTTGTTTTATTTAAAGGGATAGTCAAAAGATAAATTTGATCGGGCTGCTCTGGTAACCACAGACCAGCCTTACAACCAAACAAGGAGATAAACCCTAGTGATTAGTTGTGCTCTGTGAAAAAATTACATCTTTCAAATGTTATCACACCTAAAAGTGTAATTTAAGTAAAAATACTGTGTCAGTCTGTTTAAAAAATGGTCTGCAGTCCTCTGTGCTAACATAATCTAGAATAAACAAATTTTTTGTTGCAGTGGTGGTTCTGTGCGCAACGTGTATACTGAGGAAGAAGAGGATGGTGTGAGCACTTCATCTGGTCAGCTAGCCCTTGAGAACTCCATCACTATGAACAAGATGAAGCTCCTCAAAGCCAAGATGGAAAATATGAACCTCAACAAAAAGGTACCAGTGGAGGGACTATATTTTTATCTTTGCTGTGTTGCGTCCAGTATTTTCATTCTTACATAAAACATTCTTTCATACAGCATTAAATCGTGTTTTTAAAAAAAGCATACTCCTCTGACACAGACACAGCAGGTGTTGGAGAAATGCATGTAATTAGATTTACAGCTGAAAGCAGACTTCCTAAAAGCAGGTTTTCCAGCTGGCTTCAGGGGTGTCGCCTGGCCAGCCCACAGTGATTCTCATTAACTAGCACAGTAATAAAAACAAGCTCAGCAGACTGGCACAGTGAATTAATTACTCACTCTCAGGCGCTAAGCTGTCATTAGGATCCTGACAATTTATCACTCTCATGCAAATATTTCTTTATGTAGACTTATAATAATAGCGAATGGTTGTTCATGTTGTTCAACTCCCACTTAAGTCTGTGACTGATTGTGTCTGTATGTGTGTGTAGATGTTTACATTTATCACACTAATGTTTCCTGGTTTTGCATTCTTGTTCCTGTAAATGTGGTTTGTTTTCCAGCCCAAAAAGTCTGCAAAGTTGAAAGTCAGGCCTCCGGTTGGCCCCCGGCCTTGCAGTAGCTCGCTCAGCTCTTTCCGTCACCATCGAATGTTCCGGGTTCTTCCTCAGATAGGCCATGCCTCTGCAACACACCTACCTCCAGTCGGTGACCAGCAGCAATCTGCAAGTCCTTCCTCTGCTGCCGGTCCCTACAGCATGCTTCTCACCTCTCACCTAAGTACTGTTCCCTCACTGGCAGCTTCTAGCATATATATGCTAAAGGAGGAAGAGCCATGGAATAACCCTACCCCTGGGAAGATAACACTGCCTTCCAAAATGTCCAGCCTGGATGTGGGTGGGTCTAAGCTTATAAAAGACTGTGTGTACCCACCGATCTCTGTCTTGTCTGGTCAGGATGAGGCAGAGCCGCAGAGTAACAGAGGTGCACTAGCGGAGGAAGCAGCCATGATGGAGCCTTCCAAATCTGTTCCGTTTAACAGCCTACTTCCACAACCCCTTAGCCTGGATGTATCCACTCAGCGGGATTCCAACCTGGATGCTTTAGGAGCTGTGGCTCAGCCCATGACTGCACCTCCACTGCTGTCCCAAGCAGTGACCTCAGACTCACTCAGCACATGGGCTATAGGCACTAAAACAGTACAGTCCAAACCTGACAGTGACACATTGGCTGTTGGCCCCAATACTTTGCCATGTCAGCCTGCGCTAAACTCCCTGCACCTTTCCTCTGAGTCTCTAACCCCTCAATGCATGTCTCAGCCCTTTGAGTTCATAGGGGCCGCTTTGCAGGCCAGCCCATCTCATGTACTTCTTAACTCTAATGACACCCCTTCCACCTCACCCCATTCGCCGTCGCAGGCCAGCCCTCTGTGCAGCGTCAAAGTGGGCTCTCCTGGCAAGCAACTGGAGGTGATCTCCAAGAGCGAGGCACAAGGTATCACCAAGATCGCCAACAAGGCCTCTAAAGAGCCACTGGGCGGCGTAAGTAATGCAGAGCTGCTGGCTTCGCTATCCAGCTCAGGGGGTCAGGAGACAGTGGCAGGGTCATGTATGCTGGGCAGATTTTATGGTGCTTCAGCCCCCCTGCGGGCCAACATCCATTTGCTTCAAGAGGACCTGCTGCGCAGAATAAACCCCCTGCAGAGAGCAGGCACATACACGGTGAGAGTATATGTCATAGAAATGTGAAGATGTGTTCTACATATCACGCTGCTCCCTGAACCAGAGAGCTCAATTTTAATTTCTTTCAATATAGTGATATGTGCGGTGTGATTATTGTTGTGCTTTAGGAATCTTTGTGTGTCAGGTTTATTGTGTCAGTTTTTTTATTTATTTATTTTTTGTCATCGATTTCATATGCTTTAACTTTACTAATTAGCCTGATATTTGAGGTGCTTGTAGCACCATATGAAGGAATTGGAGACTTGTATCCATATGTTAGTGTGTTCCATGAAGTGGGTTAGGCCCAAACGCTTTTTGGCAATAGTTTGACAACTGAATGCCAAAAATACATTTGTTTGGCAAATTGGCTTCTAGGAGACAGATGACACAGGATCATTCTGATTCATTTGTGATGTAGCGCGACCAAATGAATAACGTAAGTGTGAAAATCTAATGATATCAATAATCAGGATCTTACGACTTAAAAGTTCAAATTCTCAAAATTGGGCACACTGCATCGCCGCCACATTCTTTGGAAGCATGCCCAATTTTGTGAAATTTCATCCATCTGACACATGCTGAGTTCCATTTGTCTCACTTTTTGTCTCTGTTGACAAGAGACAAACATTTTACTTTTCTTAAAGTTAAGCCAAAGAGTTGTTCAGTAATTTTTATTATTAATAGTAATACATTTAATGGATGTTGTTACCAAGATTATCCATATTTACCAATGAATGTCTTTCCAGCCTTCAGGTATTCTGGGCTCAAGTCTGCTCTCTAGTGCAACAAAAAGACAAGGTAAGTCTGTATGATTCATGATTAAGATGCATGTTTTGTCAAAGTGATGTTATTACATTGTATCTTACATCATATTCACCAGAACATCTAGTCATTTCTTTTTTCTTTTTTTTTTTTAACTTCTGGCTTTGCCTCGTTCCTAGTATTTTTGTATCTTGTGGGAAGACTCAATCGTGTGTTGTACTTCTCTGGTTGTAACTGTTTTCAGCATTTTCCACCCACTCTTGCTTACGCAGCTCCCCCCTCCCCCCACCTGCATCCCAGACAGCTATTTAATGCTACACTGCACCCATTCGGAGGAATGCCTTATCACTTGTGGAGACTCAGAGACTGTACTGAAGTATCTCTTATCTTCAGTAACTGTACAGTCCAGACCTCAAAATGCTTTTCCCCCATAGCTATGTTCATTATATTAATGCATATAAAGAAATACATTAAATGTCTCATAATGGGGGTGATATGATGTCACTGAGCTCTGAACTTTGCCTAGGCTTAATTTTCCCATAATGTTGTTTATATCATAGTTGACCAACTACAGCTTTATTTAGAAATTACATGGATTACAAATGAAATGCGTTACGCACCTATTTTTTATGTAGCAGGCATCAGTGAAGCAACCATAAATACAATGATGAAAAGGACAATTATTTTTTAAATTGCAATGACACTAGCCACTGTGTGAATTTTCAGCATGTGGTGTGACTTTTTAGGGCTGAGACATGTTATGTATAGGCCCAGAGGTTTTGTACCACACTGTACGAAACTGATAAATTATTTATAGAAACGCTGCTGACAACTGCCGTTCGAAACGAAACTACAGGAAATGTAAACCATGACCCCAACATCAGTACTCTTCACAGATGTATATGCATGTACATGATGATCTGCCACATGTGCAAACTCAACATCAACACAATCTTTTGGTCTCTATGAGACTTCCCAGCAAAAACTACCATGATTGCTAAGGGTGCAACAATTCCCCAGCAAATGCATTATGGAGAACAAGCTGCCATTTAATAATATTATTTGATGCAGCTGCATTGTTTACAGTGTTCAGCTAGTGCCAGTTAACAACCCAGTCTGGCACATTCATATCATGCATCACCTTTCCCCTGCCTTCCAGCTGTAGTATCATTAGTACATTGTGCCGCAACTGAACACAGCTATATTTCTTCATTCAAATTTTGTTCAAAATGGTGTGTTAGTTTTGTGTCATGAACCCTGTGTTGTGAATTTGATCAAGTGATGGTCTGTATTGTTACATCCCTAATGCTTATGCCTTGTGGTAGTGGAAGCATAGAAGTCTTCAGGGATGGTTTGGTGGGTTTCAGTGCAAGATGTTCGCCAGCAGCTGGTGTTTGTGATTTTTCTGAAATGTTCCCAGAAATATCGCTGCCAGTGCTTGCATCTCATCCCCAATGTGCTGTCACTTTTTGAGACTGTCAGTGGCACAGAAGCACATCTGTGGAAACATGCATCAGAACTGATGAATCTAGAGGATTGCAACTACATATCCAGTCTTATGCCTCAGTGCCTAGCCTAGTACTTCTCATGACTGTCTCTGCCACTTTGTCGTATGCCTCCTTTGTGTCCTACCGTGGTTATAGAAAGGAATCCCCCCTTCAAAATGTTCACATTTTGTCGGTTTGCACACACAAACTCACAAAAAAGATCTGATGGTGACAATTCAGAAAAAATTGCACATTTGAGATATATAAAGGATTATTCCCTGTGTCCGTACTTTGTGGAACCACCGTCATTTGCTTTAATTACTGCCTTGGCTTTGTTGGGATACTTCTTTACCAATTTTGCACATCTAGACTGTGTAATATTTGCCCACTTGTCTTTATAGAAGTGTTTAAGCTCAGCCACAATGAATGGTGACTGTTGGTGGACTGCAATCATGTCATTCCACAGATTTTCAACAGGATTTAGATCTGGACTCTGACTAGGCCATGCTATTCACCCTTTTCTCTTTCAGCTACTGTGTGGTCAATTGTGTTGTGTGCCTCAGGTCATTGTCATGTTGGAAGATAAACCTTCTTTCCATTGAATATTTCCTGGCAATTGGCAGCAGGTTTTTTCTGAAGAATTTAACAATATTATACCCTACCCATTTTTCCTGCTGTGGAGAAACAGGGTGCTACCACCTCCCTGCTCTACTGCAGGTAAAGTTTTCTTTGGATGTGAGCTGTATTGACTTTAATTCCAGTATACTGTTTGTTGTTGAGGCCATGTGGTTTGAACACCTTTTCCAGCTTGGCTTCAGAATCTTCAGAAGGTGCATTTTGGCAAAGCTTAGTTGAGATGTAACGTGACCTTTCTTGAGAACTCTTTTCTTGCAAGCCTCCCATACATTTGTGGAGCACTTGTGATATTGTTGTCACATGCACACAATAACCAAAGAACTCTTACTAGCCTCTGTAACCAGCTTCCTCTTTGTTCTTCCATCCAAGTTAGAGGGACAGCTTGTGCAATAAAGGTCCAATTAGTACCAAACACTTTCCCATCATGGTTGTACCCTTTTACTGTCCTTTTAAGACTTTTTGGATCCACGTGACTTGTCCGCAACTCTCACAACTTTATTCCTGAGATCTTTTGACTGTGCCTTGCCACCCATAGCTGATTGTTTGCTTTCAGTTGCACTACAGACCACTGAAATGTTCCAGGAATAGTTGTTTTATGCTGTACTAATCGAAACGATTACATTTATCATCACAGCAGGAAGCCAATTAGATTGATGTGCAATGGAGAAGGTGATTAGTTGAACCTGATTGAAGGTTTTTGGTGTGATCCTTTATCCATGTTATTGATTGATCATTTGGATGTTATGAGTTGTATTGAGTAAATACCACTGAATAGTTTTTGTGTTTCTCCATTTTAAGCTGCAAAGCAACACAATGTAAATATTTTGAATGGAGTGATTCTTTTCTGTACCCACTGTACTTTTGAGTTGTGGTTGTAGGTTACAGTAACAAATCTGTGTGGTCATTATTATCAGTATTATTATTTTTAAATTGATAAAATGTTTTTAGTGATTTTGTGCAATTCACCTCAATAGACTTCAGACTCCAGAGTAGACCTGTCTAGCAGTGAATGAAGCCTTGCTTTACAGGTTACAATGTCAATTGAAAGAGAGTATAAACCATTTCTACCAATCTGGTGGTGTAGTCACTTAATGGAGACTCATCACTCTGGGAGATGGCTGAACTTTGGGAGTAAATGGACAGAAAATTACTTTTATTACCAGTGAATGGTTTGTCCTGAATTTCTGTTTATTCAGTGGTGCAGTATGAGCCGACAATTTTGTAACCTTCGATATGTAGCCCTAGACTGACAATGCTACGTTACTCAAATGAAAATAATAAACCTTACTCACTGCTACCCTCTAAATGCAGTGTAGCATGAGCGTTTTTAAGCAGACAGCTTAAGGCATAGTAAATGCATTTTCATTTTTGCTTTCTGCTTTATACATATTTACCTCAGATCAACAGATGTAATTGCACTCAGTTCAAGTTCTCATTGTTTGCACATAAACATGATTTGAAACCCTAAGGTCAAGGACTGTGGATAAAATAACAGCAATCAGCTCAAATAATTATAATCAGGCAATTATGAAATATTTGACAGGTATAAATATAAATATTATACTTCATTTTTCTTTTTTTATATAGTTGTAGAAAATGCTAACATTTTTTTTTGTTTTGTTGCCTAAAATGTTTTCAGGCACTCCAACATATCACCTCCCTCCTGTGAAAGCCCCTGTTGGCTCAAAGAAGAAAACTTCAAAGCACTGCTTCTTGTGTGGGAAGAAGACTGGGCTAGCCACCAGCTATGAATGCAGGTCTCCCATGCTCTGCTGTGTTTTTCTTGTTGAACCTAGATAGGCTAGCGCTCTTAGTCTAAGCGGGTTGTCTCTTAGTCTAAGTGTTTTGATCGAGAGATTTGATGTTGAGTACTTTCTGTTTCAGTGGTAAGGCAAGTTTATTTCAAGAACTGCTGAATCTCTTAGTGTGTGAAGTTTTGTGGATTTAAAAAAAAAAGAAAAGAATATGCCGTGTGTTTTGGAGGGAATATCTGTCGTTTCAAATAGATCAAGGCTGTTGATGTGGATCAGATTCTTCTTCTGTTTATGATGACTTTGGCCTCAAAAACATTGCGATTAGTTTTGTCTGCCCTGAAATTTGTGAAGGCATGTCTCTGTGTTCCTGGCTGACTTATATCTCTCTTTCTCCACTGCCAGTGTCTGTAATGCTCAAAACCTTATTGAACTCTTTTGAAAAGCACCTTTTCAGAAAATGGCCGAAACCATTTTTTTCCCTTTTTTTTTTATACAAGACTAGTGCTGGAAGAGGGTTCCATACAGGGCAAGGATAAAGATGACAAATGAATAAATGTTTGAAGTGTTCAGCTTGGTAGAAGACATCTTAAAGCCTCAAAACGAATAATGTTAGATGACTTCAGGACTACCTGTCCTGCAGACTGCTATGACCTGGTTAATGAATGATTTCTGATGACTTATTATCTGTGTGGCCTTCCCGTTTTGAAAAGAGAAATGTAAATAGCACAGTGGATTTTGTCATTTGTAGCTTAATAGATAGTTTAATATGATATGACACTTACACACACATGCAGGGCTTCACAGAGATTACTGTCTCATTTTAATCATTTTGTGTCCAAATGTGTTTTTGTACCTCTCCTAATGGTTGTGTTTTGTTTGTTTAATTAAGGTGTGGCAACAACTTCTGCTCCACACATCGCTATGCAGAGACCCATGACTGCACTTACGACTATAAGAGTGCAGGCCGCCGCTTTCTACAGGAGTCCAATCCCATCATTAGCGCACCAAAGCTGCCCAAAATATAACCGCATAGTATGAACAAGCCAAGGTGGAATACAAGATACTCATTAAAAGTGATTATAAGAGCAAGAACTTTATCACCAGTGTGTGCTTTTATCACCGTGTTTGCTTAACTGTCAAGGATCCTATGTGTAGAAACAGAGCAAAAAAATAGTACACGCTTTTTTTTTTAGCAATTACTTTTGCACAAATGTGATTTTGTTTTTCTTTACCTTGCATACAGTAAGAAGAAAACAACAAAGAACCAGGCATGAGAAATAAGTTGATTCTAAAGCTGTTACCATCACACTACAAACTTTTCAGTCAACATAATGCATGACTTTTAACATGTGTGTGTATATATATTTTTTTCTGTTAGTTTGTTTTAATTGTTTTTTAAAATTTGGAGAGATGATGTCACAAGTCTTTGAGAGATGCACTTTAGAAATGCTGAATATTTCATGGGAAGTGGGGAGTCTGAATTATGTGTGCTTGTGATTGTGTTACGTTGTCTGTCTGAGTGTCCTAGTATTCAGCTCTTTTTTTTCTTCTTTAAATTGGTTCATTTCAGGCCTACAGCTCTCTGCTCGACATCATACCGAGTACTACACAACTACGATAAAAAAAGAGATCTGTCTAATCTTGTGTTTTGTTTGAATTGACGTATGCAGGTTCTACATGTTTGTCAGCTAGCTATAAATACCACTGTGCAGTCTGGCCACGTAGCATTCTTAACTATTTTCAGAAGGGCTTGCTATGGTAAGATGTGGACACTTAGCTGGTTGCCATTGTGAAGGTTCCTTTTTTACTGTTGTTTTTTTGAATTGTTGCACAGTCAGCAGTTGTTGCTTAAAATTCTCAGTATTTATTTGAGGATCCAACTAATAAAATATACCTGTGTTTGCTTAGAAGTGTTTTTGCTAAAGGTTTCTTGCTAAAGGTTTGATTCTGATTTAACTGTGTGAGTGTTGCGTGCTCATGTTCTGATGTTGTTAGGCCACACTTGCCGATGTGTGAATAAGAAGGAAATCTTGATTTGCCATATGTTATGCTGTTAACCTGTTTTCAAAGTACGTAGCCATAAAATGCAGTTTTGGACTGTTCTTCAGTTCTATTTTAAATGTATAACTTATATATTACAATTCAATTAGGTTTGACTTAAAATAATTACATCAATAAAAATGTCTAAAGCAAATTCCCATTCCACAGATGCAATGGCCACTAGGAGGCCTGCAGAAAGGGTTAAATTGAGGTTGACGAAATGTACTTAATTATTTAAGTTGTCTGTGTACTCATTTCTATTAGTTTTTTGCATACCTTGTGTGCACTTTTTTTGTATATGCTCTGACTTTAAAAAACATTTTCAGGTATTTTCCTGGAAAAATATCAGTTCCTTCTTGTAATCCTCCTACAAAACGATGTGAAATTCTGTGTAGGCTGTGCAGGTACACCAAGCTTTACAAAAGAGCTTTAGAAGGTGTCCTGTTCAAGATTAGCTAAATAACTGCAGGAACTGTAGGATTTTTTTATCTGCCCTTGACAGAAAAGTTTTGTTGGTGCTTTGGAATTTAAATGTTTATTCCACTGTTAGTCCACTGTTTTATTGATAGTCTTGGTTTCTGATGTCCCTGATCATTGCAGGTGCTTGTGTTTCATAATCTAGATAATCCAGAAATGTCATCATCTAATAACGTAGATCGTCAGTAACACTTTGTGCCACTGTGCCAGGATCAAATAGCCTTGAAGCCTTGGCCTTTTCAGTGTGCTCTTTGTGGAATGTGTGAATGTGTACTTGCCAAAGAGAAAATATTTCAAACCAGATCCAGAATTCTGTGTAGGGGGAGGTTGGAATGGATACTCTCTTCTGACATTGGCTTACACAAAGCAGTAGATGTTACAGTGGCTCAGAGAAGCGAGAGCAGGCTGGAGGAGCCTTTGAAGGCAGGAAATATAAGTTCTGTGAGTGGGATCTAGTTGTGGCTTTGCTAGTACAGAATTTTACTCGGACAGAAAGGAGACGCAGAAGGCCTTTAATAACACCATTATTCCAATCAGCAAGTGCTGTTTGTCACTGAAAGCGATTAAGATTCTACTCTTGTGCAAGAATTCTCCTTGCATTAATTATTTGTAGGCCCTCCTCTTATAGAACAAACCTTTCTAGGTTAGGCTTTATTTTTTCCTGCTGAGCAAAGTCATCTGTAATTCAATATCTAGTGGAAACAAGCCCATCTGCAAGGACTTGCTCAACAGGTTCATCATATCTGCGCGTCCGTACACACTCCTGTCATCCTTTAGGTGTTTTCTAGTTTGGAACAGTGAATCATAATTCATGAAAGGTGCTTCCTGATGACTGTTCCGTCATAATGAATGGAGCTCGTTGTTAAAACCCTTCAAAATGTGGTGCACTGGTTGATAAAACAAGCATTTAGAGAAGCAGTGTGTAAAGCATAAATTCCACAAAGCCCAACACATGGCCTCTAGCCATCCCTTCCCTCTCCCATGGCCCACACAATGCAAACAGAGACGTTCTGTTGTATTCCCTCAGAGAGGCAGAGATGAGCTAGCAACAGAAGATGTAACCTTGCATAACAAACAGACTACAGGGTCCCAAGGAACAGGAGGGGGAGCTTTAACCCCAGCAGATATTCGCTCGCTCCCTAAAATCCATTGTTTGTGATGATAATGCTGTGTACAAAACAAAAATCAGACATCCGCAGTCCCTGTCATGAAAATAAATGTATAATATGAAGTATATTTTTCGAACGCGTTACAGGACCCATGTCCTATATTAATTTATTTGAGGTACTTGTGACATTTGTGTTTGGAGATCATTTTCCAATCTTTTTTATCACTTAGAATCACACAGGCCATTTTTGTTACGGATGCATATTATGGACAAAAGTATGCGGACACCAGACCATCACATCTGTATGAGGGCATCTCATTCTAAAACCATGGGTCTTATTATGCAGTTGCCCAGCAACAGCAGCAATAACAGCCAGCGCTCTTCTGGGAAGTCTTTCCTCAATATTTTGGAATGAATCTGTGGGAATTTGTGCCCATTTAGTCAAAAAGTATTTCTGAGGACAGGCACTGATTTTGGACCAGGCCTGGCAAACAATCGACATTCTAATTTATTCCAAATGTGGTGGAGCTGGGTGGAGATCAGGGCTCTGTTCAGGCCACTGAAGTTCCTCGACGCTAAACTCATCAAACCATGTCTTTATGGACCTTGCTTTGTGCACTGGGACACAGTCATTCTGGAATATAAAAGGGCCTTACCCAAACTGTCCACAAAGTTAGAAGCATATCACTGTGTCTGTAGATACACGATAACATTAACCCTTTACTGCCATGTGATTTTAACCAGGAGAATCCCTTTGAATTTTGTCTGGATAATATTTTATTTCTATTTTTGTTCATTATATTACTAAGCTACTAAGATCAAGAAGCATGTACAATCTATAATTCAAAAGTCATAGTGAATTTCATGATAAGTGACTAATTCTAATTTATATTATTTTTGAAACTCACTACTGAGCTTAGATATTAATTAAATTAGATAGAAATGTAAAATGTATATATATTAGGGGTGGGCATAGATTATTTTTTTGAATCTAGATTAAGCTCACTGTAATCTTGGAATTAATCTAGATTCATCTAAATTAAAATGGCTCATTTGAATTCTGCCGAAGGCATTCAGAATGTGTGCTACACAAACAATGACTAAAAGTAAGTCTTTGAGAACGGGTTTCTCAACTCTTACAGTAAACTAATTCTGCATTGCACAAGGCGCAAACAAACTTATTCTTGTTGAGGTTTCCATTGGTAAGCTTCTTAGAAATAAATTTTCCCTGAAGCAAACCCGGCAGCTTCATATCTGCATCTGAAGTCTGCGTCTGAAGCCCCCCCCCCCAAATGATCCCAAGGCGCCCTAAATATATAGTCATTATTCTACTATTTTTAAATTATATATCCAAACATTTCATACAAGATATCACTGAGCG